>JAMQGT020012162.1:0-195020 GCA_024447675.2 Pterophyllum scalare
TACACCTTCTGTTTCCTGTCAGAGAGAAAACTTCTCATCAAAGAAAGAGCTGGATCTGAAAAATTATAACATTTCAATCTGGCAACCAGCAGATCAGGACTGATGGTGTCAAAGATGGAATTTGAATCCAGGAATGCAGCTCCTACTGGTTTATCATTCTGAGATGCTGTGAGCCAGTCATGTCTCATATCATTAATAGTTTTTTGATGCTGAGTGAACAGGTCATTCTCAAGAAAGTACTTCTTCATCTGCTGGATGAGAACTTTCTCCAGGATCTGACTTAAAACAGGAAGGACACTTTCTGGCCTCAAATCAGCGTTCCTCCTCTTTGAAACTAGTAATATTTTGGATTTTTTCCACTGAGATGGAAACACACCAGAGATGATGCATCTGTTCAGAATGTGACATAAGGGAGCAGAGATGTATGGAGCTGAGATTTTTAGCAGTTTAGCATCTAATTCATCTGCACCAGGAGTCACAGACTCTGGGAGTGACTCTAACAAAGCCCTAACCTCGTCAACATCAACTGTCACAAAACTGAGTGAACGATGGTTGTTTTGTATGATCTTTGGCAAAGGCAGGTCTACATGACTCACACACTGAGATTTATCAGTATAATACTGATAATAGTCATTAAGGAGATCTGTGGGTGCATCCAGCTCCTCTGATTCAGTGTGAAAATGATTCTTCTTTCTCTTTCTGAACTTCTTTAAAATCTGTTCCTGTAATTTCTTTACTTCCTCTGTGCGTTCATTCTCTTTTGCTTCATCTCTTAGTAATATTAAACTTGTTATATGGTTGCCCCACCAGGGTGCATCATGATTGGTGGCTGTGCTCCTCTGTAACGGAGCATGTCTGTCTGCTATTGGCATAAAGGTGTCAGTAAACTTGCATAAAGCCTTCTCAGGGTCAGATTCGTTCTTTACACTGTTCAGCTCAGAGACAGCTGTCTTCATATCTCTGATGAAATCGTCTTCATTAAACTCACTGTATGACCTCTGAATGATTATCTTTTCAGGTACATTTCTTCCCTTTACAGTGACAGTAACAAGATTATGATCACTACAGCCTGTGACGGTTGAGGTCGGAGTGTCACATAGCTCTGGAATATTTGTATAGATGTGGTCGATACATTTTTGGAGGCTGGTTTCAGTGTTAACTATCTGAGTCAAACCACACTCAGTGGAGAAACACTCAATTTTCTTTTTCTGAGATTTTGAGAGCCAATCAATGTTAAAGTCACCCAGCAGGAAAATGTCTTTTTCTGTTTGGCTTTCCTCTGACACCTTCTTTACTGATGTGCATATTTCTTCAAAATATTCTTTTTCAGATTCTGGTGGGCAGTAACAACATCCTACTAAAACTGGTTTAGTATGTGGCAGGTAAATCTCAACCCAGATCATTTCTTCATCAGTGTGAGAAAGACAGGTCTTTAACTGGAATGTGATCTTGAATATAGAGAGCTACACCACCCCTACCACCACGCTTCCTTCCATCTTTATCGCATGACCTCTGACCTTTATTTCTATCCTTCCTGAACAACTTGTAATTCTCTATTTTTAGATGAGAGTTGTCAACATTGTCATCCAAATGAGTTTCAGTGAGGGCTAACACATGTATTTTATCACGTGTTAATATGTGATGAATGTCAGGAATCTTGTTTCTGAGACTGCGTATGTTCAGATTAGCTAAACGTAAGTTTTCATGTGTGGGATCTAAACTGGCCATAGTTTTAAACAGAGGACGTCGTGTTCCTCTGAGGTCCTGGTTTGTCCTGCTGGAAAATGTTCTCTCTGCCTCTCTCAGCACTGATGATTAATGACTTTTCTTCTTCCTCAGCTGTTGTTGGGCTTGTTGTTCACTCCTGGTCCACGCTCAGTCTGCAGCACAGACACACCACAGTTATTACACCAATGCACTGATACAGTGTTAGATGAAAGCTCAAGAATAAATTCTCAGCTAACATCCAGAGAGGTCAGGTGATCAAATTTACACACACAAACACACACACACACACACACACACACACACACAGTTGTGGATGAACTGAAGAAGGAGGCTAAATCCAAATTTTTCAACTTCACCTCAAATCAGCAGTTAGATGGTTGAAACTTTGATACATCCAATCATCTTTTTTTCTTCCACTTTTACCCGATGGCCTCAGAGTGGAAAAAATTATTTCATATCAATCCACAAGACTTTAAAAAAATGACATTATCTTTAATTTCAGTTAGTTTTAGTTAGTTTTGTAAACTCACAATTCAGTTTTAGTTAGTTATCGTTTTTTCCTTTTCCTTTTTATTTATTTCAGTTAACGACAATATTTTTTCAATTTCAGTTTTCGTTATTTCGTTCCTTAACTATAATCAGTTTTACACAATGTTGTGGGTTGCCAGTTGGGCTTATTTTGGGCTTGTTTTCATAGAGGTGGTTGCTTGTTTCTATCCCGAGATCTGGCAACACTGATTCGGTTCATTTGTTTCAACTGTTGCCCCCTGTTGTTTCCACTCTCCCTGATTTCCTTGTGTGTATTTAAGCCCTCAGTTTTTCTTTGTTTGTTGTTGTCAGTGTTTCTCCTTCGTAGTTGTGTGTTTCATAGTTTAGTTTTTCTATTTTCTCCCAGGCTTCGTGTTTATTTCTGCCATGGTTGAGATTTCGGGTTTTTGTGTTTTTGATTTATCTAAGTCACCTCCAAATAAAGCAGTTTTAAGTTCAGTTTTGTCTTCCGCGTCCTGCATTTGGGTCCACTCCGCCCAGCACTCAGCCCACAGTGGAATACGCCGCCCACGTCTTCATCACCTGTCTGCTCTTCACCTGCCGCTTTTCTGGCTTGAAAGTGGGATGCGGATGAAGAGCCTGCCGCCGCTGCGCTTCCTGTCTTTTCTGGCAGACGGACGCGCGGCTCTCTGGGGCAAAAACAACAGCCATCACCGGCCGCCTCTGTGGATCCTGCACAGCCCAGGCCTGGTGCCGCTGCATGATCGGTGCAGCCACAGATCACCACTGCTTTCTCACCCGTGTGTGTCGGCACCGGGCGTGTAGTGCTATGTCATCTAAGTCAGAGACGATGTTTCCAGAGTCTGTACCCAATAAAGTGGCCACTGACTTTTCCAAACCAGCTGAAAATTCGGATTATACCTTTACTGCTGCAAAGGCAGCCAAAGATTGAGACATTGTGAATACTTCTAGGACTGACAGTACCGACGAGAATGAGCGAGGATTTCGTTGATTCAGTTACTTTTTGTGAGCAATGACTTGAGCTGTCCAATGAGGAGGAGCAGGAAAAGGTGAAGCACATCGTTCATAGACTGGTTTCTAAACATCCTGATTTTTAATTGTACACACAGATGTGAGTTCAACAAGATCTGAGCTCAAATGGAAGAAGGATAGATTTATGGTCTCTTTTGATGCTCCTAAAAACCTGCTATTAGCATTTAAAAGTTTAATGACTGGAGCAAAAATAATGTATTTCTCTAATTTAATGTGCCACAACTTTATTGAAGTGCATGAACAGTAACAATGGCTGCTTTCCCCTGAATGGAATACAGCCATTGTCTTACTTGTTTGTTTGTTTTTGCATTGCTCCCTCTGGTAAACCACACATCACGGCATTCACTCACTTAATGTGATCCTATTTTTGTCAAGAATATCACTTGAGCATAAAACAATTAGACTACTTCAATGTCAAGAATCAGCACTTCTACACTGAAATAAAACTCACCAGGTGAATGAATTTCTCCTTAAAATGGCACAGAGATGAAAGGACTCTCTTGCTCAGCCTCAGTGAATCATGTGACTCTCAATCAGCTGTTTTAAAATAAAAAAATATCTGTTTCAGATTAAATAGTTTCTGCAGTTTCTGGTTATGATGATGATGGTTAGATGACAATCCAAAAGGAACATATGTTTGATGTTTTTACTTTAGAAGACAAGAAACTTCAACTATTTCACCTTTAAATGGAGCAAAACAGATCGGACTTCCTCACTCAGAATTATATCTGAATCAACTACAGGGCATCTTTATATACCACCAGACTGCAGTTCATCAGGTTTACAGATGATGCACTGGTGTACAAATGCCTCCCAAAGAGGTGATGTTTGCGTTTAGAAGACACAAGAAGCTTTGAGAACACACTGCCCCAGCGTCATGCAGTGTTTTTCAGTGCACAGATTCATGGCACAAAGTTCAATTCAAAATTTATCCAAATAATTCTCTTCTTTTTTACACCAAGCTACATTAAAAAAAACCCCACATAATTAGGAATAATTTTACCTTTGATATTATACTCATAAACATGAAAACTACTCCAACAACAACATGGTACTGAATTCAGGACTTTTACTTCCACAAAAATTCTCACATTTAGTTATTATGATCCTATTTCCTCCAGGAATAAGACTTCCTTAGCATCAAAAATCAGACTACTTCAACGTCAAGTATTTCTATGATGAAATAAAACATATAATTTTCCACTCACCAGGTAAACAAATTTCTCTTTAAAACAGCATGAAGGAAACTGGACGTCCTCGCTCGGGTGTGTATGTGTTGTACCTGAATCTGACGATGATGTCAGAGCTGTTACCATGGCAGAATGCAAAGGAGACATCTGGTTGGTCAGCCATGGCCTATTTAAAGATGTTCCTTTATGTTTCAGGATGTCATAGATATTGAAATTCAACTTAATTCCAACCACAAAATCATTTTCCCACTGAGCTACTACTGTAAACAATATTCAGCCGTCAAGGCTAGAATCAAAAAGTGAAAGTGTAGCATTTATTTTCAACCAACAAACATGTCTTATTGTTTAATCTGACATTTAATTGTCCTTTAATTTGGTTGTGATTGTGATCAGAAAGCCACACAGCAGAATCATAATCTAGTTTTACCAGATGTCATTTCTGTATTTCACAGTGATGTTTCTGTCTCTGTGTGCTGCATGCAAATAAGCTGAGCTTTATTTGCTTCCATCACAGCAGAAGCAAATAAAGGATTAAACATATATTTGTATCTAGAGCGTACAAACTGGCTTTACCTTGACTGTGTGTCCTTGAAGCCAATGTACAGGCTGTGATCAGCTGTCCTGTGCTGCTGCTCTCCTTTACCGCTCTTGGAGGATGAAGTGAATTCAACAAGGTGTAACCCAGTATTTCACGAGCTAGCTCGACTGATTTCATCCCCTACACTGACAGTATACTGTTTATATCAACTTTATACTGGCGATATACAGTTGGTATAAAGGTTAAATTCAGTGAATAAATCTACTGTAGGCATCATGAGCTTCAATTTAAATTCATCTCGGCTACATTTTCAGTTCAGTTTCAAACTATAAGATTTCAATTTGGTGACGTCAAAGAACGAGCTGAAACCCAGGAATGTCATGGTCCTGGGCCGTTGGCCCAGAGTTTTTGTGTTTCCTGTGAAGTTCTGTTCTTTGGTGTTTCACTGATTGTGTTTCTTAGTTTTTTCCTTACAGTTTGTGTGTCAGTTTAGTATTTTTCCCTTTTCTCCTAGGCCTGGTATTGTGTCTTCAGTATAGCCATGGTTGAGTTTCTGATATTGTGTTTCAAGTTTTATAACTGTGAGCCTCCTGCAACAAAGCAGTTTGAGTTTAGCTCAGCTCTGTGTTGCGTCCTGCATTTGGGTCCAACCCTTCCTGCCACACAGCCTAATCGTGACAAGGAATTTAGTTTTCTGTCTTTAAATTCTAAGACAGTGATGTTTCATGTTACGTGCTCCTCTATCTGGATAGACGGAAGGAAGATCACATCAGAGGAATGCTGTCAGGTCCCAGAAGAAGAAACTCAGGTTATCACTGAACCAGTTTGAAATCTTTTATTGCCAGTTTACAGAGAATAAATGAACTTCGGAGAAAACAACAACCAAAACAAAACTACAGTGGAAATGAAATTCCCCTTTAACTTAAAACTAAAATAAATTTTACAAATCTACAAGTATGCCAGAAACACCAGAAAAACAGAGAAAAAGGGCGTGCCAAACAAAAATGGGCATTCTCCCTTACAAACTCTTTTTGGTAAATATGCCACATAGTGGGAAAGCAAATCATGAATCATAGTGTGGCTTAACTGAGGGCACTAATTATATTATATTACAACAGAAGATCTGTTTAAAATGAGTTTCAGATCATTTGTATAAACAGAGAACAGGAAGTCAGCCTGGCAACTTCCTTGTGGCAGACCACAGTCCATCTTTCTCCAGTGAGAAGGACAGCCATCGTAGTGACAGGTAATCAGGTTTTTTGTGAAGGAGGACACTTGAAACACTTTTATAAAAAAAAAGAACAAGACATTTATTTTAATAAAGAATCAGAAAAAAATCACGCAATTACAAAATCTCCACACAGGCCTCTGTGGATGTGCCCTCTCTCTCCCCTGAGCCCGTGTTCCTGTCTAACCACAACATCTTTATACTGCCTCTTATCTATCTGTAAGCATTCTGGCCTTCTCTTCAGACGTGTCCAAGCTGGTTTTGCATAACCCAGATTCCTCTCAGCAGCAGTGGAGTCATAAAGCACATTATCCTCCTGATGTTTTTAATTAGTCATTTAGCAATCTTGTCCAGATTAATAACAGAACATGGTGACGTTGGTGATGTTCTAACCATACATTTTGCGGCCGTATCCTCCAGGATAAGATGCACTGAGACAGAGAAGCTAGTCTAGCATTATCTATCTGTTGCTCTCTGTCTGGTGTCTTATTTAATTGTTTATTATACGGTTGATCCACTGTTTATTAATTAACTAACTGGAGTTTACTTTTAAACATTTGTCCTTTATTCATTGATAAAAAAATAATCCCTAACAGTAGTACACCTTCTGTTTCCTGTCAGAGAGAAAACTTCTCATCATAGAAAGAGCTGGATCTGAAAAATTATAACATTTCAATCTGGCAACCAGCAGATCAGGACTGATGGTGTCAAAGAAGGACTTTAAATCCAGGAATGCAGCTCCTACTGGTTTATCATTCTGAGATGCTGTGAGCCATGTCTCATATCATCTAGAGTCTTTGATGCTGAGTGAACAGGTCATTCTCAAGAAAGTACTTCTTCATCTGCTGGATGAGAACTTTCTCCAGGATCTGACTTAAAACAGGAAGGACACTTTCTGGCCTCAAATCAGCGTTCCTCCTCTTTGAAACTAGTAATATTTTGGATTTTTTCCACTGAGATGGAAACACACCAGAGATGATGCATCTGTTCAGAATGTGACATAAGGGAGCAGAGATGTATGGAGCTGAGATTTTTAGCAGTTTAGCATCTAATTCATCTGCACCAGGAGTCACAGACTCTGGGAGTGACTCTAACAAAGCCCTAACCTCGTCAATATCAACTGTCACAAAACTGAGCAATCGATGGTTGTTTTGCATGATCTTTGGCAAAGGCAGGTCTACATGACTCACACACTGAGATTTATCAGTATAATACTGATAATAGTGATTAATGAGATCTGTGGGTGCACACAACCAGTGGACATTTTTCTTCTTTCTGTTTCTGAACTTCCTTAAAATCTGTTCCTGTAATTTCTTTGCTTCCTCTGTGCGTTCCTTCTTTTTTGCTTCATCTCTTAGTAATATTAAACCTTGTTATATGGTTGCCCCACCAGGGTGCATCATGATTGGTGGCTGTGCTCCTCTGTAACGGAGCATGTCTGTCTGCTATTGGCATAAAGGTGTCAGTAAACTTGCATAAAGCCTTCTCAGGGTCAGATTCGTTCTTTACACTGTTCAGCTCAGAGACAGCTGTCTTCATATCTCTGATGAAATCGTCTTCATTAAACTCACTGTATGACCTCTGAATGATTATCTTTTCAGGTACATTTCTTCCCTTTACAGTGACAGTAACAAGATTATGATCACTACAGCCTGTGACGGTTGAGGTCGGAGTGTCACATAGCTCCGGAATATTTGTATAGATGTGGTCGATACATTTTAGGAGCCTGGTTTCAGTGTTAACTATCTGAGTCAAACCACACTCAGTGGAGAAACACTCAATTTTATTTTTCTGAGATTTTGAGAGCCAATCAATGTTAAAGTCACCCAGCAGGAAAATGTCTTTTTCTGTTTGGCTTTCCTCTGACACCTTCTTTACTGATGTGCATATCTCTTCAAAATATTCTTTTTCAGATTTTGGTAAGCAGTAACAACATCCTACTAAAACTGGTTTAGTATGTGGCAGGTAAATCTCAACCCAGATCATTTCTTCATTATGTGAGAAAGACGGGTCTTTAACTGGAATGTGATCTTGAATATAGAGAGCTACACCACCCCAGGCACGCCGCTTTCTTTCAACACAGCTGTGGTTCCTCTTATAATTATTTCTATCCTTCCTGAACAACTTGTAATTCTTTATTTTTAGTTCAGAGTTGTCAACATTGTGATCTAAATGAGTTTCAGTGAGGGCTAACACATGTATTTCATCACGTGTTAATATGTGATGTATGTCAGGAATCTTGTTTCTGAGACTGCGTATGTTCAGATTAGCTAAACGTAAGTTTTCATGTGTGGGATCTAAACTGGCCATAGTTTTAAACAGAGAGACAGACGTCGCGTTTCCTCTCTGCCTCTCTCAGCACCGAGCGCAGCATTCAGGGCTTCCTTCTCCCTCAGCTGCCGTCGGGCCTGTTGTTCACTCCTGGTCCACGCTCAGTCTGCAGCACACACACACACACCACAATTATTACACCAATGCACTGATACAGTGTTAGATGAAAGCTCAAGGATAAATCCATTCACCTCAGAAAATGATAGATGGTTGAAACTTGGACACAGTTGTGTATTCCAACTGGACAATGATTGTCCACCATTGTTCTTTTTCAAAATATCTGTACTATATATTTCAGTGATATGATAATTGTGAATTCTTAGAATTCATGCAATTATGTCAAGAAAATCTGATTTTATGACAGCCTTAAACCACACACAAGGCTGTGGTTTAGTTTATATAATAATCTTGTATCAGTAGGTATCTAAAGAAATCATGATTTTTAAGATTATACATGTTTTTCAGATACTGAAAACTCTGCATCTGACCCTTTTTACACATAGCTGTAATACATTTTCCTGCCCATTGCTTAAAATCTGAATCAAATTTGCCTGGTTTGAATTCATCCCCGTGGGTGAGTCATCTCAAGAGTCCAAGTTCTTTTCCCAGTTTTAATTGTTTTACAACCAAATACCAAATTTGTCTAAAGTAAAAACTACTATTGGATTTGGATCTTTGTTCTTATTCTTATAACTTCTGTATCTCCAGTTATTGTGTAGATTGTGTGTTTGTATGCAGAGGTTTTAATATCTTGCCATTGTGCTACATAATTAACATCACACCAACAGCCAAGATTGGCATGGAAATACTTTATTTTCAGGAGTGGCAGAATATTCATGTTAATTGCATTAATTCTATCATTAAATCCTAAGAGTAGGTAGACCATCTATCAATGTCCTATGTTAGTATTCAGGTGGTCATAGTTGGATTGGTATAGTTTTGTCAGATAATTATGTCCAGATATTTCAGTGAATAAGCTCCCCAATTTATTTTAAATTCCTTAAGTTTCTGATCCGGAAGGCAGTTGAACATAAGAATCTGAGTTTTCCGGAGATTTAGTTTTATCCAGAGAACTCGTCAATTTTTTCCAGTACTTGCATCAACCATGTAAAAGAGTTCACTGGGTCAGACAAATAAATCATAATGTCATCTGCAAATAGGCTTATAGTGTGTATTTGATTATTAATTTGTGCTCATGTGATTGTTTCACTTTCCCTGATCATTTAGGCCAGTGGTTCAATATAGAATGCACACAGTGTAGGGCTTAGGCAACATGTTCCCATCTGCAGCTCAACTCTCTCCATCAGAGATCCACTGACTTTCACTGTAGCTGTGAGTTTGTCATAGAGAGACTTCACACATTGGATTGCATTTACATTGAAACCAGATTGTTCCAGCATTAAGTATGAAAACTCCCAAGTAACTATTGAAGGCTTTTTCCACATCTAAACTTATCAATGCTGCTGGTAGCCTATACTTATGTATTTTATATATAGTATGTGATGTCCTTCTGATGTTGTCTTGTGTTTGTCTCTCCCTAACAATCCTGGTTTTATCCTCATCTATCAGGTCTGGCGCTAATTTTTGGAGTCTAGTCACAATAATTGAAGCATAAATCTTATAGTCAACATTTAGAATGGAGACCCGTCTGTGATTGTGACAGCAATTCTTATCTGTTTGTGCCTTTTATTATTGCTTCACTCCAGGAGGAAGGAGTTTAATTGTTAATCATAATCCAGTTGAAGGTGGTGTGAAGAGTTGGTTCTATTTCAGACTTCTTTTACCAATCTGTCTGTCACTACCAATTGCTGGTTGAATTTCCTTCATAGTTGTCTGCTTTATGTTTTCATTTTTTTGTTCCTGTCGAGTGTAGGTCGAGTGATTCTGGTACTGTTCTATTTTCACTTTGATTTTGAGCACTGCTGAGAGACTTAACAAATTAAAAACATCCATCCATCCATTTTTGTCCACTTATCTGGGGCCAGGTTGTGGGGGCAGCAGCCTAAGCAGAGAAGCCCAGATCTCCCTCTCACCAGTCACCTCCACCAGCTCATCCGAGGGGACCCCAAGGCGTTCCCAGGCCAGCTGAGAGATATAATCTCTTCAGCATGTCCTGGGTCTGCCCCGGGGCCTCCTCCTGGTAAGACATGCCTGGAACACCTCATCCAACAGGTGTCCAAGATTCATCCTGGTCCAATGCCAGAACCACCTCAACTGGCTCTTTTTAATGTGGAGGAGCAGCAGCTCTACTTTGAGCCCCTTACCGTAATAAAAAACATTCCCCTGAAAATTGTCAGGTACAACAACTGAACTGAACATGAGTGAAAAAGCAGTCAAATGTCCAAAGAAAACCTTTGAAAGACCTTCAGAAAGCCTGGAGAACTGGAGCGTACGGCTCCTTAGAAGCAAAATATAACTACACTGCTCAAAAAAATAAAGGGAACACTTAAACAACACAATATAACTCCAAGTAAATCAAACTTCTGTGAAATCAAACTGTCCACTTAGGAAGCAACACTGATTGACAATCAGTTTCACATGCTGTTGTGCAAATGGAATAGACAACAGGTGGAAATTATTGGCAATTAGCAAGACACACTCAATAAAGGAGTGGTTCTGCAGGTGGGGACCACAGACCACTTCTCAGTACCTATGCTTTCTGGCTGATGTTTTGGTCACTTTTGAATGTTGGTGGTGCTTTCACACTCGTGGTAGCATGAGACGGACTTTACAACCCACACAAGTGACTCAGGTAGTGCAGCTCATCCAGCATGGCACATCAATGCGAGCTGTGGCAAGAAAAATGACCTCCAGCAGGCCACAAATGTGCATGTGTCTGCACAAACAGAAACCGACTCCATGAGGATGGTATGAGGGCCCAGCGTCCACAGATGGGGGTTGTGCTCACAGCCCAACACCGTGCAGGACACTTGGCATTTGCCAGAGAACACCAGGATATGCAAATTCGCCACTGGTGCCCTGTGCTCTTCACAGATGAAAGCAGGTTCACACTGAGCACATGTGACAGACGTGACAGAGTCTGGAGACGCCGTGGAGAGCGATCTGCTGCCTGCAACATCCTTCAGCATGACCAGTTTGGCAGTGGGTCGGTAATGGTGTGGGGTGGCATTTCTTTGGAGGCCGCACAGCCCTCCATGTGTTCGCCAGAGGTAGCCTGACTGCCGTTAGGTACTGAGATGAGATCCTCAGACCCCTTGTGAGACCATATGCTGGTGCGGTTGGCCCTGGGTTCCTCCTAATGCAGGACAATGCTAGACCTCATGTGGCTGGAGTTTGTCAGCAGTTCCTGCAAGATGAAGGCATCGAAGCTATGGACTTGGCCCGCCCGTTCCCCAGACCTGAATCCGATTGAGCACATCTGGGACATCATGTCTCGCTCCATCCACCAACGTCACGTTGCACCACAGACTGTCCAGGAGTTGGCGGATGCTTTAGTCCAGGTCTGGGAGGAGATCCCTCAGGAGACCATCCACCACCTCATCAGGAGCATGCCCAGGAGTTGTAGGGAGGTCATACAGTCACGTGGAGGCCACACACAATACTGAGCCTCATTTTGACTTGTTTTAAGGACATTACATCAGAGTTGGATCAGCCTGTAGTGTGTTTTTCCACTTTAATGTTGTGTGTGTCTCCAAATCCAGGCCTCCATTGGTTAATAAATTTGATTTCCATTGATGATTTTTGTGTGATTTTGTTGTCAGCACATTCAACTTTGCACAGAACAAAGTATTCAATGAGAATATTTCATTCATTCAGATCTAGGAAGTGTTATTTGAGTGTTCCCTTTATTTTTTTGAGCAGTGTATAAATAAATACATGTGGCTTGGGTTACTCCCGCCTTGATCAAAACAACACAATCAGTATAAACTCTGTCACTGAGAGGCACATTTCCCATATTCACACAATTTGTTGTTTTTGTACAGACATGTGAAGTTACAGGTTTCGAGATGACACACTGATGTACAAACACCTCCCAAAGAGGATGTGTCTGACATTGGAGCTTTAGAAGAACACGAGAAGCTTCGAGAACGCGATGCAGCGTTTCTGAGTCATGCGCAGGTTCATGGCACAAAGTTAAATTCAGAATTTATCCAAATAATTTCTTCACACATCCAATCATCACAAGCTACATAAAAAACAAAACTACATTTCATTAGAAGGATTTAAAGGGCCCAGCAGTCACAAAAGGCTGCTCATTAAAGCATGAAGGGTATCAAGCTTTACACGATACTGGATTCAGGACTTTTACTTCCTTAAATACTTCCACACTGAGTTATTACGATCCTGCACTGTTTAAGCAGCAACATCAAGAATCGGAGTACTTCAAAATGTAAAAAGCAGTACCCAGATATAAAACAAATACTTGGCCTGTTCTCACTCACCAGCTGAGCGATTAAAATGGCTGCAAAGAGATCAGATGTCCTCACTCAGCCTCAGTGAATCATCCGACCTTCAAACAACTGTTTTAGATTCGGAAAATTAAAAGGAAAAAATCTGTTTCAGATGAAGTTGTTTCTTCAGTTTCTGGTTGTAATGATGATGACGACAGTTAGTCAAAAATCCAAGGTGGACGCGTGCCTGATGTTTGAGCTTTAGAAGACACGAGGAGCTTTGAGAAGATGGCGCTCCGGTGTGACACATCATTTCTCAGCGTCACGGGCGGTGGGCAGGTTCGCGGCACAAAGTTAACTTCAGAAAATTATTCAACTAACTTTTTCTTTTTCATGCCATGACGAGCTATGTAAAAAACAAAACCACGTCTGATTAGAAGGATCGAAATGGTCCAGCAGTCAAATAAAAGCTGTTCATGTCGGGTATCAAGCCTTATATCAGGTATAATCATGCAGTAGGAATACTTTTACCTTTGATATTCTACTCATAATAATGCGAAATACTCCAACAACAACATGATCCTGAAATCAGGGTTTTTACTTCCATAAATATTCTCACACTCACTCCTGTTGTTGCCAAGAAGACTGCGTCAGCATCAAGAATCAGTGCTTCTATGATGAAATAAAACATATCAACTCACCAGTTGAATCAAATCTTTCAAAGGAGATTGGACGTCCTCTCTCGGGTGTCTCTGTGTTGCATCTGACTCGACTCCTGACTGCAAGCTGATGATGTCAGTGCTGTTACCATGGCAGAATACAATAGAGACAACCATACTGACAAACACACAGCAGCAGCGTTCTACCTGGTACAGGTGTCTCTAGAAAACACCCACCAATCAGCCGACAGTCACGGATGTTTTCAGGGATAAACCTGATTGAATTCAACCTGATTCTAACAATGAAATAAATTTCCCCACTGGGCCCTTTGCTCTTCATTAGACCTCTAACAGAAAACTAAACAGTATTCAGCCGTCAAGGCTAAAATTCAAAAGTGAAATTTAGCATTTTTTTCAACAAAAATGTCTTTTTGTTTAATTTGACATTTAATTGTCCTTTAATTTGGTTGTGATTGTGATCAGACGGCCACACAAAAGTAACATGAACTAGTTTTACTGGATGCCATTTCTGTATATGTCCATGAGTTTTCTGTCTGTGTGTGCGCTTCACGCACACTTACTTGCTTACTTGTTTGAGCCTCTCAGAGGTCTGGGTTTGAATCTGTGGCTCACCGGAGATGTTTGCAGAGATTGCGAGGAGGAAATGATGTAATTTCCCTTTTCAGCCACGTTTAAACAGAAACTTTATAAACAGATGTGAATGTTGATTTTCAGGTGTTTGGAAAATTCTTCTTTTCAGCTGTTTTTCATCTGGGTGGGCACCGCTCGATGCTCAGTAACAGCCGAAGCAAATAAAGGACTAAGCATAGACTCGTAACTAGAGCGTACGCACTGACTTTACCATGATTGTGTGTAATATACACAGTATATTGAAGGCAACCTGCCCTGAGCTCCTCTGAAGCATATTTATGGTTACTAAGGAAGCGTCAGGTCAACTTATGGGGGTACAACACCATGGTGATTTATACTGCAGACCTGGATCCAGATAAGAGATCAACAGATACAAAACCAATCAGACCTCTGGAAAATAGCATCATCATCATTCCTGGAAGATCCTACAGACCTCAGAGTGTAGACAGTAAGAAATAAGTCATACACTTTGAAGTGCATCTTAAGTCTTTATCTGATGATGATGAGCATCAGTAAAAAAAAAAAAAAAAAAGATTCTTAGGAGAAACTTTATTCCTGATTCTTGTGGTAGAGCTATGATATTAATACATTTATTAACCTACAGAAATTATTTTTCCAGCCTTCCTTCCCTTGAATTTTTCTCTCTTTTTTAGTTATTTTCCAGTCAAGCACTTAAAGCACTTTCATACAGCTATTTTTAGCACTAGCCTATCCCAGAAAGTTCATCTAGATGTAGCTGCATCCCAAAACGCTATCCAAACTAGCTGTCCCTGTGTGGGAAAAGTGCCCGATGTTAAAGACTCACTGCCAGTTTTTGCAAGCGCTTGATTGCAGTTCTTACCGCCAGTGGTGACACAGTCAGTTATTAGGGTTTGGAGGCAATTACTTTTTCTCATAGGGCCAGGTAGATTTCATTTTTTTTCCTTTCATCATTTACTTTTTTAGATGATTTACTTTTTTTTATACTTTTATAATGCTTCAAAAAAAAAAACTGTCCAAAAAGTGCCCATTTGTGTTTTTGCAGCACTTGCCAAATTCCATCTTTATACTCGCTAGAGGTGGAAAGCAGTCATCCAGGTGACAAACACTCCAGTCACACAGGCCTAGAGACCAGTATGGGACCACCATGCAACCCCAAACCCCTGTGACCTACAGCAACCCTTGAATGACTGAAATTAAAAGTTTAGTCTGCAGTGTAGTTGGGGTCAGGGAATACACAGGTTTCCTAAGCGACTGGCCGATCAGTATCTAGGTCTTTGTGATGGAGGCTTAAATCCACAAAGAGCAAAAAAACTAACAACAGGCCGGCTAATAACAGCCTTCACATAAAGAACATTTACAGAAGTTATTGTGTTACTTATTTATGATGGACTCATTTCTCCATGTCTCCATCCTGCCAAATCCCACTTTAAACACAGATTATATCACAGACTTGTAATGTTTAGATACAGGCAGCTGTTTCAAAGTAGTGACATCTTTCTGTTTTTATGAAGTAATTAAACAATTTGACTTTTTTTTTTTTGCTTGCTTTATAATTATTATAATACCATGAGTCTCAAAATAATAAACATGATACAATGCATGATTTTTAAGACCAAAATAATTCACAATTAAAGTGATATCAATGAAGATTTTTTGGGGGGAAGGCTTTCAGTCATATTTATTAATTTTGTGTGTGTGTGTGTGTGTGTGGTGTCTTAATAATGATTGCATTTTAAATAACTAAATTAAAATAAAAATTCAAACAAACAATCTGTCACCACAATTGGTTATATTGGTTATATTTTAAATTGATATAAACATATCCACATATCTGTGGTTTCTATAAAACAGTGTGATTTTAAATAAAGTTTATTAAAGCTTGTATGTAGTTTGTATATTTTTGTAAGGTAAAGCAATAACAAAGTTTGGAGTTTGTTTTCTATATTTATTCAGACAAAGAGGTTCCTTTCTATAGTTTTGTAAATATGAACGGGGCAGTGATCCCAGAATTTCACTGATTATTAAGCCCAAATAATTCACAATAACAGTATACCAATGTTACTGGGACAGAAAGTCCATAAATGGACAAATATTTTACTAAAGGAAGGCTTCGAGGCTTCAGTAGGTTTTGTGTGAAGCAGTGAGCTTACAGTATTACAGTATGCTATCAGTAGTTCATGTTTTTGAGTCTTTGTACTTCATAGACTGCACAGAACCCTGAAAATCTTCACATTTAACTGCCCATTTACAAAATGTAACCCATCATTGCATGTACATTAAATGTTCTGGATCACAGTGGAGCTACAAAAGCACAAAGATGCACTCACGTGTGCAAAAGCTCAGATGAAATACTTTAAATGTGTATATATTTTCACTCTTGTGCAGTAATACTGGAGCTCCCCACGACAGGAACAGCAGTGACTTTGTAATTTTCACATTTTGCAAAGGTGGGCCAGACTGGATCCTCTGGCAGACCTGATTTGGTCCCCAGACTACGTGTTTGACACCTCTATTTTAGATAGTTCTAGCTTTTGTTAAAACTTGATTATCACACCTCTAATAGAAACAAAGAGACTCCTATTCTGTACTGTATCTGCTAATTTCTTGTAATTATGTGTAAATCTATGTTAGTGTACTATAAGTATGCAACTGCACATTTTAAAAAAAAAACAATCGCAGGACAGACTGTTCCTTTTTCTCACTTTATTCTTTTGCTGTCTTTCTTGTGGTAAGAAACAAGCAGCCACTTACAGATTCAACACGTTCACTTCCCAACACAACGAGAATCTACAAACACACACAGCCACTGAGCCGTCACAGCGCTTGCAGGACAACAAAACCATCCAACAGTAAAATAATGCCGTCGTCGTAGGTAATCGTAGAAAAACAGCACCAGTTTGTGTGAACCTGCGGCGATCGGAGGAAGCTTCACTCCTCTTCACCTGCTCATGTGGTGCTCTTCATGCATGGGTGTCGGAGTGGCACAGGTGATTCACGTTGGCACATTTGAACAGAAACAGAAAAACAAACATCCTAAATATATAGAGTACACGGACACGAAGACGTGATCATGTATAAATATAATACTGCTAGGCAGGAATGAGAGGGTCAGTGGTTTATCTTCAGCCTGTGCAGCTCAGTCTTCCTGCTCTGTGGAGACTCTCTGCTCTCACAACATCCCGCTTTACGTTCCTTTGATTTCTGCAGCCGTAGATTTTAGGGACAGAAGCTTTAACCCTCAAGCGACCGACATATTTCAGCAACTGAAACAAATGAGTGGAGTCATTTATGACTAGCTGCCTGTGCTGCCCCTCAGCCTCCTGGCAGCAGAATCTGTAGGTGGCACGAATCTCCTGGAAGTACAAGTTCCACAGCACATGAACAGGTCTCAGTAGATCTTAATGGGGTGCACAATGAGTCTTAGTGACTTGCAAATGGCTAAGTAAGAATCACAAATAAGAAATGCTAAAATCACAATAAATATAAACCTGCCCCTGTCTGTGACTGGCAGTATTATGCTAAGAACTAAGTCATCTGAGATTTTTAGTAGCTGCGTCGATGGTGTGAATTTGAACGTCCTAGGTCACATTGTTGTCGAGTTAGCGTGTTCACAAAGTTGAAACTTGTTTCAACTTTGTGAACACGCTAACAATGTAACCGATATGCATCACGATATGCATCACATCTCTTTGGGCATAAAGTATCTGCCTCAAGGCTTCTGCAGCATTAAATCATCCTACTCAAGATATGTTGGCCAGAGAAAACATCCCAACCTAGTGATTAAACGTAGAAAATACAATAAAATCAAAAGCCTGTAATATTTAAATATTTTATTATCCTTACCACACCAATCCCTGTAGAAAACTATAAAACACTGTAGAAGTAGAGTGACAAATTTACGACAGGAGTCATTTTTCTAATTAAAAATATCACAACGTCACATATAAATGACTCCACTCAGTCACTTGCAGGTTAAATAACGTATTCTTGTTCCCTTTATCCAGTCTGAGGTCTACAGACAGCACTGAGACGAGGACAATGGACCAGATTTGGGACCAAAGTTATAATCCCGGCTAAGCTAACAGGCTGAGGTCTTCGGTAACTGCAGGTGAGGCGAGAACGTTTGTGGGACATGTGCCCGAGTCAGAGGCAGTGAGAGCACAGGGATGCTCAGAGAGTGCAGCTTTACGATGACACGGTGTTTGAAGCAGTTGGATTTCATCACCACACGGCGCAGTTCATCCATCGGAAACAAAAACACTGTTAGAGGAGCCCACGATGCAGCGGGACGCCGAGCACAGTGGGCAGTGCAATCACAAACAGAATCCACACACATCTTCACATGAGTCTAAAGCTATGGTGCCTACAGTGTACGTCTGTGTGTGTGTGTGTGTGTGTGTGTGTGTGTGTGTGTGTGTGCGCGCGTGTGACTGGGGGTGTAATAGATACTATTTTAAATAATTCGGTCAACATCACTTCAGTTCAAACCATTAAAAACTGTACTGGTTTTGACCTTTCACAGTTTAAGATACAAGCAGGGTGATAATGAGCAGATTTTTATCAATGTTGGTATGATCAGCTCGAATTTGGCAAAACAATTTAAATCTAAAGACAGCCCTTCACTCTCACATAATTAATCAGATCAGTCGCTCCAATTAAGACACAGATTCGATTTGTAAGAGTCACTTTGGAGAATCTCTGATCAGCAGCTTATCGTCACCAATCACAGACGCGTGCCTGAATTTATTTTCCCCTCTTTACTTTTATCCTGTGATTGAAAATCAGTGCAGTTTTCCTGGTTGCTCAGAAATTTACAAAACACAGCGGCTCAGACAGATGAAGCTCCCACCAGTGACTACCAGATACCACTGGAGCGGCCACCGGGAGGGGCCAGGATCCGAGCCGAGGACCTCTTCGGGATGTGGTCATCAACCTGAGATCCTGAGAGATAAACACATACAGTACTTTCAAATTTCATCCAGGACTTTGGTGTAATCTCACCAAAATCACAGGTGATTTTATTCCAGCCCACCTGAGAGGCTGAAGGAGGACTCGTGGAGGTCTCGGACTCCCATGTGCACTCGACCGCAGGGTTTGCCGGGTGTCTCTCCATCTATGGGGCCCAAACCGAGCTCCTTCTTCACGGTGTTTGCAACCTTGGCCACGTCACCTGAGTAAGGATCCCTGACCACTCCTTTGTAAGCCTGAGTCTGAAACAGGAAGAGGTGAAAGGTATGAATTTTATTGACAGCAGATACAGACAGATGGGGGGGTTGGATTGGGATGTTTCACCATTTTAAACCCAATAAGAACAGATTTGATGCTATATAAATAAAATTGAATGATCCATGATTACTATCTATCTATCTATGTGAGGCTTTTAGAGTTTGAGACGGACTATTAACTACTGGCTTCAAGGGACACAACTCCTGTCAATAACACTGAGAACATGTTTTTTAAAACCTTTATTTTACCAGATAAAGTGTTTGAGAACCAGCTCTCATTTACAAACATGACCTGGCCTGGCCCATCAGGGCATGTGCAGAGAACCCAAATGCAGGAGGCAAAATAATGCAGCAAAAAGCAAAGCAAGATTTTATCGCTGATGAAAAGTTCCACATTTTATACACAGACTAGTCAATAAATGATGAAGGGAAGACAGGACTATTTATACAATGAGGGCTGACTTGGTGGCATGGTGGTGCAGTGGTTAGCATTGTTACTATAGAGTGAGAAGGTCCTGGGCTTGAGTCCAACCTGGAGCCTTTCTGTCTGGAGTTAGCATGTTCTTCCTGTACCTGTGTGGGTTCTCTCTGGGTACTCGGGCTTCCTAAGATGTTGTAACAACATCTTTGAACTGTGGCTGCTGGGTTGGCAGGTTGTTTTTGTGTTTTGTGCTACAGATGGGTGTGATCGGGTCCTCAGCAACTGGTATCACCTGGGCAGTGTTCCCCAGTGTAAAAGCACACTCCACTTGCTCCCTAGGGGAGAAGAACTACTCTGTTTCTCAGTCCTACATGCAGTAGACTTCACCATGTGTGCTAGCACACATGCAAACATGCCAGCCTTACCGACTGACTGACTGACTGACTGACTGACATATCTCATAATTGGTAATTTGATTTAGTTTTGTTAATTTCAAATAAAAGATTTATGTTAGAGCATATAAATAACCATGCAAGATTATTGCACTTAAGAAATATGAAACTAAAACTAGGTACAATTGGAATAAAAACCGAGCAAGCATCAGGAGGGTTTGGTGAAGATGTGGTTTGTAAATGGTGTTTGTATCTTTACTCCTAATGAAACGCCTGTTGTGAAACTAATAAACTGAAACTACAAAAGCTTTCAAAGAGCTGAAAGGAGTAAACTAACTGAAAAACTGAACTGACCTGTAAATATAAACTAATGACCAAAAAAACACTGTATAACAACACAGTAACCCTGGGCGAAGTGAGAACTGTACTGTTAGTTTTTGAAATGAAATGAAATAAAAAGTTCTAAATCTAAAAATGACAGAGCAGAGAGGCTGGGATGGAGGCAGCTTTTACAGACAGCAGCAGCAGGAAAACACTGCAGGCATCCAAAGACAGCAGAAGCATTAAATCCTTTATGTGGACTGTCAGATCGGTGGAGTCAGTAACCTCGTGATGGGAGTGTTTGTGGGAGGTTAGCTGTCAGCTGACACAGCAGAACTCAGCACTGGTCTCGCTGTCCTGCTGTGGTGTTTTAATGATCAGGTGAAAACTCTCGTAACATGCAGGAGCATCTTTGGAATCAGTTTTTATAAAACGATGAATGTGAACGCACCTTTTCCCTCTGGACCATCTTCTTGTAGAGGTAGTCGGGGAAAGTGCGCTGTGGGTAGAACTTCCGGACCCCTCGGCACACATGAAACGCCATTCTCGCACACCAAACGGCCTCGGCTGATGGTGACCAGAGGAACGCCGTGGCAGCGCAGCCCCTCGTACAGGTTGAAGTCTCCCGCCCTGCACCTGAGTGCTCACAGAGATTGTCCTACACACACACACACAGACAGAGAAAGTGATGGATGTGTTTCTGTATGCTCTCTGCTGAGTCGAGTGATAAAGATGATTCATGTCACATATTTATGTTAATTTACAGCCCTGTACCTTGTTGCATCTGGATCCCAGACCACCACATCAGCATCAGCCCCCAGGGATGATGCGGCCTTTGCGTGGGTACAGGTTGTAGATCTTTGCGGCGTTGGAGCTCGTCACCGCCACAAAACGATTCTCATCCATTTTTCCTGTAACCTTAAAAATATAGAAAGCCCAGTCAATTCCATTTGGTATGAAAAATTACCCAAAATCTTTTATTACTGTTACAGAGTATATTATTACCGTGGTGGGTACTTGTTTTAGGGAAACTTTATCATTAGGCAGTAATATATGTCTCAGTAACTTAATGGGTAAAGACCATCGGCTGCATCAATCACCATAATTTCCAGACTGTAGTACTTTGTTTATTTTTAAAGTAGTTCAGGCAATAACCTGTGAACAAACAGGTTTACTTCTGCAGTGAACACAATTCTGACCACATGCACCACCACTGTCATTCAGTCTGTGAGCTAATGCTGTGTAACACAGGCCCACTATATCAGCAGTAACAAGCAAGGAAATCCAAGGAAATGTCTGAGCAGGTTAAAATATATTTTACAAAAATGTGTCAAAACTAAGACTTGGTCTGTGGTATATTTAGTGAAGCATTTTAGCATTTATATTTTACATTTTTTATCCATCTGTGAGAACAACGCCATCCGTGATTGATTTAAAAGTGGAGAACCCCTTCTAAAGTTTCAGTCGCTGCTAACCGGTGAGCCCTGGGTATTCCCATGTTTTTTACATTCCAGCTGGCTCTCTGACCAGGTTGCTATTGTATTGTGGTGGACCATGATGTTTCCCCAGAGAGGGAAACTCTCTGGGGAAACAAACTCCAACTCCTGGTCTTGGACTACAGCTGATGATGGTGCTCCTTGTTCTGCTTTGGAGATCAGCTGAGAGCTGGAGAGCCACATTAAATAGAGCATGTGGCAGGTGAAGAATTGGTTCATGTGCTGCTAAGGTGGTGTCACAGAGGCTTCAGAGCAGAACAAGGACAACCATCACTAGCTGGTGTTCAAGATGGTGCAGTATGAACTCATTTACTGATGAAAAAGTTTATTTTTGTTCCAAATAACTACAACTAAAACTAAACAGATGATCTGCGATTTACAACCATCTCTCAGGCTGTAGAGTTTGGCACTGTAACTGATGACGAGCTCGCCTTTGAGCTTCATGTAGATGCTGAGGGTAGAAAATCTCAGCAGCACATGTGTGCAGTATTTCAGGTTTTTATGTGTGCAGTCGATGGGTGGACGTACCACTCCCCTCTCCCAGATGACGCTCATCCTGTCTTGGACTCCGGGTACTCCATGAGGGATCTTGGTGAAATCCTCTTTGCCCAAAGCCCTCTGCTTGGTACTGAATGGACGGTGCTCTGATGCCACCACGCTCAGAGTATCACTGGAAACAGGACATCCACATTTAGTTTATAGGAGCTTATCCACAGCACCTTCACTAATCACTGAGCTGCTGTTTCAATCAGTTAACAAGAAGTAGTACAGTATACTGATGCAGCACACATACTTGCCCAGCAGGCCCATGAGGTAGCTGGGTGTGTTTGGGTCAAGGCGGAGAGGAGGTATGATGACGTGGGCGGCGGAATGAGCCCAGTCCTGGTGGTAATACTGCATCCCATTCAGCACTGCGTGGGCAACTGTAGTCTCTCCATGGACCACCTTACCTGAAATTATAAAACGTGAAGCGTGGTCAGTGTCTCCTCCTCTCCATTACCACGGTGACTGTTAGTTGATTTCCGTTGGGCAGTAAGCTCACCCTGCATCTTAGCAGCAGAAATCATGTCTCCAGCAGACATACTGGACACATTCACCAAGTAGATTGGGCAGCGAGCCTGCAGTCACACAAATAAAAATTATTTTATTCAGTCCTTTAATCATTTATCAATAACTGCCCACAGACAGGATATTAAAATCTTTTTACCCTGTTGGCGATGGTGACAGCTCTGTGAGTCGCCTCAGACTCCAGCTGCAGACAACAAGACAAAATGACGACATTTTTTACACTTATAGAAAAGATACCCAAATGTCAGTCCGTGTTTTTAAATGCTAAATGAAACACTCAAAGTGTTTCTACTGTAATAAAAAAGGTATTACACATGAAATCTATCTCCTGAACCACAGCCCCTCTGTCCACTGTATATTTACCTCTTCTGGTCGACTGATCTCTATTCCCTCCGGCCCACTGATGCCCAAATCCAGAGCCTCTTTGGCACCCTAACAACACAAATACATTCATTTTACTTTGATGACAAAAGGAACTTTCTAAGGACACTGGTCACATTTATACTGTACTGAAGTCTGGCATTTGTATGCTGCTATTTCACCTCAGCCACCAGCTCTCCGTTCTCGGCGTGGACGCGAGCGATGGCTCCGATGTCCTTACAGGTCTGCAGAGTCTGGTAAAGCTCTGAATCCCTCAGCATCATCATGTCTTTGTAGGCCATGAACATCTGGAAGGAATTCACTCCATGTTCCCTCACCAGGGTCTCCATCTCATCACGCACCTGATGGCAGTTCAGAGGTCAAGGGGTTCGGGAGTCTATCTGGACTATAATTAAATGCTCACAGCAAAAGGCAGCTGGTGCATCAGGCAGTGGGAATATGAGCATGGAGTGAAAGAGAAACTGTGTTAGTAGTAGTGTGTGTGTGTGTGTGGCCCATGAAATGAGCTTGGAAACAAGCCACAATTGCCTTTTACACTGGTGACTATAACAAACCCGCTGAGAAGAATCAATTTAATTCATTCAGACAGCAGTAAAAGGAAACTACACAGTTTAGTGTTTAAAATGCTGAATTGTGCTGCAGTGAATGGGGTGTAAAGGTCACATCATAGTCATGAAGTATCGATGCATGGGGCAAAACTACATCCATAATCATTCATCACCATTCCTTTTACAGTCTGCGCCATTTTGTTTATTGTTTATTATTCTTCTTCCCCAAACTTTTTATAAATATTTTCAAATTTTCCTTGTTGTTTGACAACAGCGCATGTGTATGAAAGTATTTTTATCAGTCGGATTTCTCATCAGATATGCACTCACCCCTCACTACAATCAGGAAACAATTAATGGAAAAAACTTTTGTTATTTAAAGGCTAGAGATGTCACAGTGAGACGACATGATTAGTCAGCTGACAGAAAAATAAATCTGCAACACTTCTTGTAATCAAGCAAATATTTAATCTATTTTTTAATGAGGAGACACTCGACATTCTCAGTGTTTTCAGAGAAAGGATGTGCTATCATGTTCCCTGGGTTTGTGTTGTGATATTTTAGAGTTGTAGATTCTTCTTTTTCCATTTGTTATTCTTGTGACATTTTGCATTTTTGTAATATTACTTTTTTTTTTAATCTGTGATGTACATTGTTTGTAAACCCCTCTGAAAACCTGTGCTGTAATCTGACTTGCATCTCCCCTAGAAATGTAACTACACATTACGTAGACTTTCAGTGAGCAGATGATATAGGACAGACATTAAAGCCCAAGGCTGAATAAGGTACCTTGACTCATAGAATCTGCCTAATGTGCCCACTGAGCATGTGTGTTAACCCAGTTCCTGTGTAGGGTCTAAAGTAGGTCATTACACATTTCACCCACAAACGGCTGACTGCGTTATTATTCATTCAGCAATGATAAAAGCCAGAGGAACAAAACGATGAATAGCAATATCTGCTGCCAAAGCATTTCCAGCCTGTTTATTGGTCACACATTTTTAACCTTTACCTTTGGTCCCCACCAGGTCACCCCGACATGCAGAGCGTAGTCGCAGCACGCCTTGGCGTCGGCCAGAGCCCTGCACTGCTCGTAGGCGTCCAGTAGAGAGCAGTGTTGTTCAGGCAGAACCAGAGCCATCACCATGGTGGTACCACCCATCAGAGCCGCCTGGGTGAGGTAACAGGGTGGTAATGAAAGGCACAATAACAGAAGAGACTGATTAGAAAGAGGACAGTAACTCCAATGACCAGCACAGACTCTGTTTGTCTGATCACAATAGTCCTTCCTTATCAGCTGTTGTCTCATCATCATATGGTCTGCTCTTTATTGAGTTACTCAAAAAAACATTTAAACTCACACACAGCAGTGACTGTAGCTACTGTTCTATTTTCCTTTCAGTATTGTTCTCAGTCTAAATGCCCTTATTTAGCACTGTTATCACTGGTCTGCCTCTCTACAGAAACATCTCAGGCTGACACAAAAGAGAGATAAGGTCTATTTAAATAATGTTATTTATTTAGCATTTAACACTTACAAACTCGGAAGATGTATAAATATACAGAGAATACAAAGAAGGATACTCTGAAGGTACGGAAAAATAGAAAGCCAAATTGTCCTGAAAAAACACGGCTACCTTTATATTTAAGACTCGAAGCTGCCAGAAAGGTTCCACCTGAAGAGCTAAGGCTGCAAACTGGCTCATATGGGGTCAACATTCCTGCTTTGAACCCTGGCAACCTGGATGTGCTTTTAAAAGTGATCAGGAAACCCTTAAAATAAGTTATAAAACATACAGGGAGCCAGTGGGGAGAAACCAGGAATAATATGATGGCATCTATTGAAGAGAGTAAGAAGCCAAGCTGCTGCATTTTGAACTATTTGGATGGGAGAGAATGACCTCTGATTCATGCCAGAGGGAGCTGCAGTAATCAGTTCTAAAGAAAATAAATATATGAATAAGTTTTTCCAGGTTGGAGTGTGACAGTGTTGGTGTCATTCTGGATTGTATTTGGAGGAAGAAGAACTGGAGTGCTATTTTTCTTTTCTTTCTTTTTTTTCTATGTCAATCTGTGCTCTCAGATTTTTGGCAACAAGCTTCACATTACTGTAGCTGCACTTGTAAAGATCCAAAAACGACTAATCCGAAACCTCAAAAACAAACAGGAGCCATATTCTCTCCAAACATGGCTCCTGTTCTTCCCTTCCACATAGGAGTGACAAACTAGAGGAGAAGAAGATGGCGAAGAAGATAAGAGATGAAATCACCAGTGAAGAAGAGGAGTGGGTGGAGAAGAAGGAAAGTTACAGATGGAGGAAAAGAGAAGATGAGGAAACAATGACAGACTAGATGAAGTGAAGGGAGCTGTGTGCAGTGACTCGACTCATTGAATGTACTTTTGTGTAACCATGACAACAGATACTGCTCAGCCATGCCTGTCGCATGTCCCCACCCTCTTCCTCCTCCTGTCCTCCTCTTTCCATCCAACACTGCACAAAAACCCATTCAGTATCCTCTTACAGTAATACTGCACTGATGCGTGATGGGAGAAGGACTGTAACGTGCATAAAACATGAAATGAAGAGATCGGGTGTGAAACCACTGTCGGCTGCTTTTTCGTCATCATTAAGAACTAAAGGGACATTAAACACCATCATTTTTACAGCTTAACCTCAATAAAATGTGACTACATGTGAACATTTCTGTGACAGCACGGAGCCGCTGCCTCGGGCTCCAGACGTGTCTTGCAGACGGGAGGGCGGGGTCACCTGTTTGTGGGCGTAACCTCCGTCAGCTATTAGGTTTCTCATTACCACAGAAACCAGTCCAAGCGATCTGCAGCGTCAGCATCTAAGGTCTCGGCATATGTGTCCATGAGGACTGAATGCCATTGATCATTGTCACTACATGTAAGACTATGTGTGCGTGTGCGTGCTTGTGTGCGAGAGAGAGAAAGAGAGAGCTGGGGTTGCAGATGCACAGCTGGGGATTGTGGGATTTAGGCTGTCTGTCTGGTTGGCCTGAATTAAGATTTGCTGCTGGTCCCCTTCTTTAAAAAAAAAAAAAAAATCACAGAGGGCAGAAGACAAAAGACAGGCGAGGAAACATGAGGAAATGGGAAAAAGAAAGCCAGGACTCACTGCATCTTTTGATCCATGTTCACATAGGACATGAGTTTGTTACTTTCATCAGTGTGAACAGTTTCTGGGGCAGTTTGAGACTTTTCACTGTCAAACTAGGATAAAGAAGTTGTCTGATAGTTGAGATGTTTTTCATGCTGCCCTGTTTCATGTTTTTAGTCAACATTTTCAACTACAAACAACAGAAAAAAGATCCAATTTTAGCTTGCTCTAAATTTCAAACCTAAGAAAAACACTCACGCTCTGCAGGTAACCTACAGCCGTTCTGATGGGATCTGTTTAGCTGGTACAGTGAAGCTGTCAACAGAAACGACACCAACCAGGTCCACTTTCAAGCCTGGGATAAATATGCATCCTTTAACATGTTTTCTAATATTCCAGTATAAAAAGAGTCTATTAGAGTCCACTCTGGTAACGTCTTTACACAGGCTTTGCAAATGTGTCCACATAACTGCAACAAATTCCTAAAGATACCGAGCATATCAGGCCAAAAGCACTCTGATTAAGAACAGGGATGTAAGCATGTGGATTATTTTTAATTATGACAACAGAAAGACAGACTGTTTAATTTAAACAGACGGTATTCAAAAACAGTTTAGGTAAACAGCGATGGAGGAATACAGTGCCCTTAAACTTGTTATAAAGCACATCAGCATCATTTGATCTGTGTGGATTTGACCTAAAAGCTCTTTTTGTCAACCCACCATACTGGCACATAAACTACAGACAGTGTTTAATATGACTCTGCTGCTCTATTAAACACCCCTAACCCCTACTGTGAAGACAATTCTCTGGATAGAAAGTAAAATAGACAGCGAAATGAAGGAGAGTGAAGGAGATGAAGAATTTGAAGCTGCATTAGAAGAAGCATCCACAGACTAATAAAAAATATATCATCATTATTAGACAGGAAATTATTCAGTAGCAATATAAACTTAAAATTACTAAATTTTTTACTAATTTGCTTTGTTTCTCTGCTGTAGTGAAATCTTTGGGGTTGTTAAACTGTAAACTGCAAAGTTGGATTACTATAAGAGCTAACTAAGAGAAAGTTACCTATTACTAACTGTAATAATAACCTATAATAAAAGTTACTAGTTCAGACATATGCATTAACTAGTAATTAATTAACTGTGAACCTAAACAGAACAGAATCATTTTACAAAACTGGGCATTAGACATCAGACTTTTATTGTATGGAAGGAAAAAAATGCAAACCATGGTTATTTCTTAGTTCAATAAACAAATTTCTCATGAACCAATAAGCACAGAGAAATCTTGTCACATGTGTACCCGAAAGCGACTATGACTGATGTTAGGGGATGAGAGGGTCTTTGTATGTCAGACTCTGGGAGAGGCTATCAGTGTCAGACAGATTACTACTGCAGCCCTCTGATCAGCCTCTATCAGCTCTGCTCATACTTCATATCACAGCTGAGCACCTCACCTTCTTCCACTACCCTCCTCCTCATTGCTTCAGTTCAGCCTGCCAAGACAGTAAAATCATCTCTGCAGTGCCTGCTGGGATAGACACTGCTAAGGCAATATTTCAGGCTTTATGAAAAAAAGATATGCTCAGCTGGATGTGATTGATTACTGCTGCACTGTAAAGACACTGTAATGGTGAGAGCAGATCATGCTCTTTATTCTATCAGTATTTAATAATACAGACACTGCTGTGCTTTTAGATTGTAGTTTATATCATCTGAAAGGCTTTTTAAAATGTCCAAAATTGTCATATGTCAAGCAGTGTGATGGCTCTAACCCTGAAACCTTTTTTAACTTTGAAGAGTTCTTAGGTTTTATATTACATCCATGCAGGTGGTGCAATGGTCAGTGCTGTCCACGGACATTATAAAAAATGGATGTAGCCACTGTGATGTCATGCACACTGGTTAGTAAAGCTCCATTATGGAACCCCGAGCTGAGGGTTTGGGGTGTTACCAATCTGGCATTTTGAAACCAGATGCGATGACTGAGAGACACCGAGAAACCTGCACACTCATTAGCATACCCGGGATAATCCTCCTAAATCTGACAATGACCAAACTGATATGACCCGAAACTAGCAACTGAGTCACCAGAAAAGAGTCTGAGACCACAAAGCGATGCACCAAAGTGCCATTTTCCCATAGACTTTTATAACCAGAAGGGTTTTTTTGCAACCAGAGGAGTCTCCCCCTGCTGGTCATCGTGCCTTCCCTTACAGACCGGGAAGGTATGCCCATCTTTTATATACAATCTATGGCAGTGTCGCATCACAGCAAGAACCTCCTGGTTGACTGGTGTGTGATTGCTCCCACAATCCAAAGATGTACATCTTGGGTTTACTGTTGTTGTCGGTGTGAGTGTGAATGATTGCCTGTCTCTCTTTGTTAGCCCTGAGATGATGGACTGGCTAAATATCTGGTGACCTTCAACTGGATAAGCAGCTAAGAACATTTTAGCTTTCTCTAAATTACAAATCTGCTGCAGAGATCTAAGAAACACATTTCAGCATGATGTCAAAGAAACTAAAACAACTAAGTATCTTCAGCAAGTCCAGGCTGCACGTTCTTCCTGTCGACTCTCCACCATTAGTTATATAAATCAGGGTGAAGCAGGGAAAAAAGGAAGAAAGTAAAGCAGAAGAGGGAGCAGACAGTTACAAAACAGAGGGAGGAAGGGGGAGGGAGGGAGGGGAGGGAGGGAGGGCGGGAAGAGGATGCAGAGGGGGGAAATAGTTTTGGGGTTCATCACAATTGCATGAGCTGTTGCTGCGGTAACGCAGTCACCATAGAAACCACACAATACTACCACGGTCATGTGTGCACATTCTCTCTCTCACACACACACACACACAGAAATTTCCACGCTAAGAGCAGGGGTTAGTTGTCATGGCAGCGGGGGTGGTGGGTGGGGCTGGCAGAAATCTGGCACCAGTTCCTGTCACCAATCTTCAGCCTCATTTCTCTCCTCTTACAGCGCAGCAAAGTCCCAGCAGCTATTTTATGATGCATAATATACTGGCAATGTTGCAAAGAGAAAAGACACTAGAAGTGCTGCTGGCGATCTCCTCCAGACAATCACTTGCTCGTCTGGGGACCAGCAGTTGAACAGAAAGAAATGCTGGGCTGGCTGGGTGGAAGGAACAGCATTAACTTAATACATTTTATGCTCTGTCCCCACATATTGAGACAATGTCCCACATTTTGATTGACTCTAATCAACAGCCCTGGACAGACACTTTTCTGAAGTCTGTCTTTAATCTAATGGGTATGAAAAAAGCAGGGAAGGCTGTCATCATGGATCACATGTAGGTTAACCTCACCACTTTTATGGAGAACCGTTTCATTCAAAATTAAATAAATAAATACTGCTATTCGTGAATAAATATTGTATGAAATAAATGAATAAAACAGAATATTTAAAAAAAAATTTAATTAAAAAAATTTATTTATTAACTTCACAATTTATTTATTTATTTATTTCATAATGGAGTTTTATTTTGTGACACTTTTATTTTGTAAAGCTACTTTACTTATTTCAGTGACTTATTTTTTTTTAACCCCGTTTTTCATTTGAAGCACAGTTCGTGTGTTTATGGTTTTTGTCCCACTTTTAGTTTGTTGGGATCTGATCAACCTACCTAATATACTTCTGTTTATTCCTCTGTCTGGGGATAAGACTGCAAATTATTCTTTTGTGTGTGCAACATGAGGCTCAACAGCTTTCCTAAGTTTGTAAAATGAAATCTAATATCAACAATATCAATTTAGTGAATTGCTATATATTATTGCTACTTATATGATAATGTTATCAAACAGGTGAAATGAAAAATAAAAAATTCATTCACACTGCTCACCTAATTTATTTGCACTCATCTCATTTCAGCTCAGTGTGAGTCATTCCTGCATCCTGCTGTCATTTACAGTCACAGTCTCTCTTTTCCCTGCTGTTAGAGTTACTGGAAGTTCAACTCTTCACATGTGGGACTAACAGAAGTTGTGCAAAATGCAATAATATTAAAATCTGATGCTATTAAATGTCCCAACATGTGCTATACTATACATAATGCACATGAGTGAGAAAGAAAGAGACAAGGTGAGAGTGTTGCATTTGTATGAACTTTTTAGTCGTGTGACCTCACTAGAGGTTTGTAGTTATGGTAAAAATGACTGTAAACTCACAGAGAACAGCCGTTAGTCTCAGAGGCGTGAAAAATGTCCATACTGCTGACCCTTTGCAACTTCCTCCATGCTACCTTAGCTCTCCCGCTATCGACTGGTGCACTGACGTTGATATGTGGCGAAGTGAGCACAAAGCAACACAGATGTATTCAAATAGATCAGCCCACTGTCAGTGACACCTGGTGCAGTCCTGTGTGCAAGTACTCCCTGTGAGCCAAAAGCTCAGACTTCAGACTGCTCTAAATGCTCAGTTTCAGTTTTTTTTCCTACTCTTTGCTCTGTATGATGTAAACGAGAGAGGATATCCCTAATATGGTCATTTCAGCCAAACAGTTTTGGCCTGCTGTTCAAAACCTTTGTTTGTGAGGGACAGCTAATAACAAGAAGGGTGGAGATGCTGATCCAGCTACAAGTACAAGTTTGTTTCAGACCGAGGATAAACTGATGCCCCTTTTCCACTGACACGGTGCCGGTGCCAAGTGCTCGAACCATTCAGCACTTTTTCCACAGTGAACTCACTCAAAAAATGAGTTCCTTTCCAGCACTGTAAACTAGCTGATCTGGAACCAAAGAACATGTGACATAAGCGGCAGAAGGGCGTGAGTCTGCCATCATGACATAAAGTTTTCCACCGCTATTTCAATGCGAGATGTGTATTACATGAGCTGATCCTTTACTCACACGTAAAGGATCAGCTCACAGAGCAATGGAAACGCAGGCTTGTTCTTAAGCGGTTCATCAGTTCCTTGGAACTGGCATCAGCACAGGAACAAGCACCGGCACCTTGTCAGTGGAAACGTGGTATGGTGTTCAACAAAGACCCAGTAAAAGACACATAAGGATTATTTTGAACTTTGACTCATGCAAATCTACTCTAGTAGAGCCTACGATCAACAAAAACTAATCCTACGCATCACCTTCTGAGGATTTGGTGTTGCATCATGTAATAAATGATTAGATGTGGTTGACAAAGCAACCACCTAAAAATACTTGATCACCCGCTAACTTTTTGAGACATGACTAAAAAACAGATGTTGTCCTAGTTGCTTTATCCTTATATACTGTGCTGTTGGCATCCACAGCCGACGCCCTTGACTAAAGATGTCTGGTAATGAAAAAACATTCCAGGCAGCATCAAAACAGACAGGCTGAGAACATCCTCCAACACATGCATACCACTGCAGGCAATAATAACACCCCCTCTTAATTATCCTTTCTGCTCTGTATCTCAGGGCATCAGTGGAAAACATGCAGTGCATAAATAGGAAATTAACAAACTCAGAACAGATGAAAACTGAAGTGCTGTGCAAATGTATGTCTAAAAAAGAGAAGTCATTTCTTTCAACCACAAACTACTGACAGCTGTTTGCCTCCTGAAGGACCAATATGAGAACATGTGTGGTCATTAGTCCTAATGAACGAGTGAAGCCGAATGCAGGGCTGAATATTTCACTGCAGATAAGTCAGAGTGAGCCAGAGTGAAAGTATGACAGCTGTCTGTGGGCTCAAAATGTGTTTAATCACAGGCATGCGGACAAACCTACTCACAGCAAAGCCCTGCGTGTGAGTGTGTTTCAGTGTGTGTACCTTGGTCCCACTGTAGAAGTCATCCTGGATGGCAGCGTTCATGAAGGTCTGCTGCAGATGCACGCATGTGTCTATTCCGCCCGGTAACACCAGCTTTCCGGAGGCATCTATCACCTTAGCCCCGCCTGGAATCATCAGCTCCTTTCCAACCTGCGACAGAAAACACTAACTCAGAAATTACGCATCTTTATTAGAGACCCAGTCACACAGGCCTAGAAACCAGTCAGCAACCCCCTGGCACCACCTAGGGAATAATGTGTATTCTCTGGCCAGTTGGCAAATGGTTGATGGAGGTTGCTGGTAACCTCTAGGTGAAACTGGTCTCCAAGAGGTACAGTACTGTGCAAAAGTCTTGAGTCACTCCTCATTTCTTTTAATTTTGCTTCCAAAAAGCTAGGCTTTTTTTTTTTTTTTTAAAAGTGGTCTTTCTGATGGTGGTTGGTTTTTCACTCACTTTCAGTCTTGGCCTTGTACCTGACCATTTTCAGAAAGGTCTTTTTTTTTTTTTTATTAGTAAATTTTCACTGCAAAGTGGACAAACAGTGCCAAAAAAAAAATACAATAATTAGAATTTTAGTTGTAGTATCAGGAAGTTGGGAGAGATCAACATTTGCTCATTTCCTTATTCACCAACATATTAGTGAAAGCAGCTTATACTGTGTTTGTCCTTTATTTACTTTAAATACTGCAAAAATCACCTATGGTGATGAAGTAAGCACCGACAGAGTGTGTTCATAAGCTGCGGTAACATTGGAGTGTTTCAGTACTGCTGATTCAAAAGCATCCTCTCCACATAAACCGATGCTTATCTCCATGACAACACTGTGTGAGATAATTATAGTACCATGGTTTGGAGCTGCAGGGTTGACCAAGTGGTTCAGTCTCTTCATGCTCTATTACTGTGAAATGAGTCATGCTAACAGCTGGGGATATACTGGACAGTGAAAGCATGGGTGTGATGAAAAGTTTTTAGTGTATGACATGTTGTGGGAAAATGTGCTTGTGAGTAAAAATACATTTACATGTGCATATTTAAACCTGTGTATGTAACTGTGGTTTACCTGCTGTATGATGCCGTTCTCGATGTAGACATCTGCTTCCTGGGTGAAGTCATCATTGACCACCTTTCCCCCCTTGATGAGGATACGCATGGACCCCATGTTAGCAGCCATGTTCCTAAAAGACAAAAAGACATTCAACAGTCACATTAAAGGGAAAAGGTAGAGGAAAAGTAAACATATATTTTGTCCGTTAGCTCCTCTGCACCATACCAGTTCTTACCACAAGATGATGCAATGAGTGAGTGTAACCCATGTTTAACCAAGCAAATCTTGATGTAGCACTAAAAATAAATATCAGAAGTTAAACAGCAGCTTATTTCCAAAAACATCTTAACAAACCTATTAGTAAAGTGCTTTGCTACTAAATATTCCACAGTCAGCTGTTAGTGGGATTATAACAAAGTGGAAGTGATTGGGAATGACAGCAACTGTCATCGTGGTAGGCCACGTAAAATCACAGAGCGGGATGCTGATGCGCACAGTGCGCAGATGTCGCCATCTTTCTGTAGTCAGTCACTACAGACCTCCAAACTTCATGTGGCCTTCAGGTTAGCTCAAGAACAGTGCGTAGAGAGCTTCATGGAATGGGTTTCCATGGCCAAGCAGCTGATTCCAAGCCTTACATCACCAAGCACAATGCAAAGCCCTGGATTCAGTGGTGTAAAGTACGCCGCCACTGGACTCTAGAGCAGTGGAGACATGTTCTCTCGAGTAAGGAATCATGCTTCTCCATCTGGCAATCCAATGGACAAGTCTGGTGATTGTCTGAGTGCACTGTGCCAAGTGTAAAGTTTGGTGGAGGGGGGATTATGGTGTGAGAGTGTTTTTTAGGAGCTGGGCTCAGCCCCTTAGTTGCAGTGAAAGGAATTCTTAATGCTTCTGCATACCAAGACATTTTGGACAATTTCATGCTCCCAACTTTGAGGGAACAGTTTGGGGATGGCCCCTTCCTGTTCCAACAGGACTGCACACCAGTGCACAATGCAAGGACCATAAAGACATGGATGAGTGAGTTTGGTGTGAAAGAACTTGACTGGCCTGCACAGAGCCCTGACCTCAATCCAACAGAACACCTTTGGGATGAATTAGAGCTGAGGCTGCGTGCCAGGCCATCTCGTCCAACATCAGTGTCTGACCTCACAAATGCGCTTCTAGAAGAATGGACAAAAATTCCCATAAACGCACTCCTAAAGCTTGTGGAAAGACTTCCCAGAAGAGTAGAAGCTGTTATAGCTGCAAAGGGTGGGCTGACATTATATTAAACTCTATGAATTAGGAATGGGATGTCACTCAAGTCCATATGTGTGTGTGAAGGCAGACGAGTGAATACTTATGGCAATATAGTGTACCTTTAAAAACAAGTGCTGCTTTTAATAGAAGATGATCAAACCTCAGCAACCAGAAACGTAAATAAAATCTGTCTTGTCAGAGCAAGATATTTTTAAAAAATTATTCTTTAAGTTGATCTTAAATTAAATGTTTTAAATGTTGATTGATTTAAACAAAACTAACAGAAATTTGAAGCTCTGCAAAAGATAATGCTAAACCGGTAAATACTTTAAATCAGCATTTAATTTATTTTACATAACAATGTCAAACTCAGCAACACTTAAGCCTTGTGCGATTTTAAGAGCAACAAGAATGACACAAATCATTTGCAGTTACACCACAAAGCTGAGGTGGCTCAAAAGGCCAACAGAAATGATCATAGACTGCAGGACTTCTAAGGACATAATCCAACAAGGATTTTAAACATTGGAACTACACTGCCTCTGAGTGCTCACAGCACACAGGGGTAAATAATCCATAACTGGAATGTGTGTTTTGTGCTGAGTTATGTGTTACAGTTTCTAGCACATATTTGGTCTTTTTTCTTGGAAGACAGAAAATTTCCTGCAGTCTTAAAAGTGTGTCAGCTCAGTCTATGAAATATTTAGTCATGGCTCTATAATTTATAAATCTATTACAGTATCTGTGGGAATATAACAGATTATCAGCACTTTGCAAGGACAGATGGAAAGCAGATGCTTCTTCAAGGATTTGGTGAACCTGATACCAACTAATAATTGATAATGACAGCTAGTTTAAAATGCCCTGTGATTTTTTAGAAATATATTTAAGACTTACATGTCATGATTTATTATGATTTATTAATAGTATGAGACATTCATCGTACTATTCGTACTTTAAGTTAGTAGTTTAAGTTAGTTTTAAAGCAAATGGCCAAACATCATTATTCCAGACTTCAATGGGAGGTTTTACTGATTTTTCTACATGTGTTTACTATTCAAACAAGACAACCAATTTAAAAAAGACATTACCTCAACTTTCAGGAAGTCTTTATACATATTTTTCACTATTTTCTGACATTTTATAGACCAGCCGAGTCTTCACAAAAGAGGATCAGCATATCAATCAGGAATTTTAGAAAAGTTATTGTTAGCTGCCACATTTCTGTGTACAAATATTTCTTTAACAGCAAAGTGAATTTTAATGATCCCACCAGGCTGGTGGTTAGGAGTCATACCTCACCTAATTTCAGGCATTTCTGCTGTATGAGCAGTTTACAAAATGAATGCCCGGTGGTCCTTGTGTGTATAATGATTACTTGTGGCTATGATAATTTCAGGTTGTGTTACATTACACTGACCCATACCCAGTTTGTGTTTTTCAAAGACTCCTATTCGATGTAGGATCCCGGTGTTTCATTCTTAAAAGATTTTTACAATTACAGCTATAAAGTTGAACCTTGCTGTTTAGTATTTTAAGCTCTATAACAGCCTGATGTTTGATCAAAGTGTAATTTTATTGACATACAAGCTTTACATGGAAAATGAGAATAATCTCTTATATGCAGCTTAATCTTCAAGTAAACAAGAGCACTGTGATATTTTTATTTGTAAAAAATGTTTCCTACCACAAATGTGTCAATCTGCTTCTCCTTCAGCTGGAAAGTAGTGTGTAGCCATTTATAACTATGTAAACATATACAGTATGTACTTTAACATTACAAGCTTTGATTTTACTGTAACCTTCCACTTCTAATCACTAAATGGTAATTTTCTGCAGTGAACTATGTTTAACAGACCGATGTTGTGGTTGAACAGCCCCAAAGTTACCTCCTACTACCACGTTTCCTTGATCTTGATGGAAAACATCACATCAAGCACAGGAAAGATATGAAGGAGAAGTCATAAGGATGATTTTGTGTTGTTTTTTAAATATATATTTATTCTATTACATCACTTAACACAAACAGTATCAGTCAAATATTTGGACACACTCATCCAGTATGCAAAAAAGTGTGTTTTACCATCTATGGTCCAATATGTGATGCATTCAGATGATAATTGAAAAAAAAAAAAAAGTAGACTGAGTAAACCTAACAGGATCAACAAACTGAGAAGTTCTCCTACAAACAAATCTGTGTGTGTATGTGTGTATTCTGCATGGGTGGCTGTATGCAATGTGTTTGGTGGCCAGGCACAATAGAGCCCCAGTCACATAGAATAAACTCAAAGATGGAGGAAAATTGAGGGAGGAAGGAGAGAGGAGGGGAAGAAAAAAGAACAGTGAACAGAACAATGAGGAGAAATTTCTATCCCCACCAGAGGAGAAGAAAACTGGTCCAATGGGAAAAAAGAAAGGACTTTGGTTTTTCTGGTTGCCACTCTGCTAATAATGAAGCCTGGGGGTAACAAAAGATGCTGCTTTAAACACAGAAGTTTCTAAAATATATTGTTGCTCTATGAAAAAATTCAATCCATACTTTCTGGCTTTACTGTAAGAGCACTGAACAGAAACCATCTGGGATCAGGTTGGAGTCCTGTCGAGTTCAGAGAAGATAGAGTCCAAAAAAAAGAAAAGAAAAGAAAACCAGAGAGATACAATGATTTTCAGAGAAAGCAAAGAAGAGCAGAAGTGGCTGGTTGTGCTGAGATGAAAGATAAAGTGGTAAACATGATGGTGGAGCACTGTGTGGTATGGAAAGCAGTGCCCTAAAGGCCTGGCAGCCTGATTAAAAGATTGGTTTCCCAGGAGATGAGAACTGGAGATCCTTCAGTAGAACCCCCCCCCCCACACACACACACACACACACACACACAGTCATGGTATGGTGAGGCATACTAAAGCACCAAGACTGATTTACCATTTGGATTCCACTTGGGCAAGTCAAGTCAACACTAACAAAAACACACAAAGTTTATGACATTTTACACTAAAGAGCTTTTTGATTTAGGATTTCCACTATCAAACTGTGTGAGGCCTCTTTGTTAAATTCCAGAACTGAGTGACTGTAATATGTGCAGACTGGAGTTTGGCATCAGTGGTCTGAATTCTGCAGCAAAATGATCAGTGTGGCTTCTCTGGGTGTTACCACAAAGCTGAACATCCAGTCATCTGTGACAAAGAGAATTTACAATGTAGCAGGAATTAATCTAGAGACCTGACATCTAAAGATGATGAAGCATGTTTTGACTGAAGTATTTCTAAAAAACAAACAGCCCAAACTTCAGCTGAGAGAATGTCTGAGATGATCATCATTAATGTGTTTCTGCATGGTTTGGATTTCTGGCTATGAAAGAGTCTTGATCCTAAGTTTAATGTCCACAGTGAAGTCTTAGTTGGGCCGGGAGCGATTCTTTCCATAAGTGTTAAAATAGTTATCTAATATTTAATTTAGAAAAACTTAAAGATATGCTACACATGAATAGTGTTAATAAAAACAGGCTGTAGAGGCTGAGGCTGTTCAAAAACAGAAAAGCAGAGTACTGTAGCATGTTAAAAAAAACGAGAGCCTCACCCAACACTGGAGACACTTGAATCTGGAAACAGGGTTGATCCGTCATCACCTAAAAAACATACTCTCTGGCTGAAATGAGAAAGGGCCTCTGAGAAAGATGACAGCATATTTTTACCTATATATACAGTGGTGTGAAAAAGTGTTTGCCCCCTTCCTCATTTCCTGTTTTTTTGCATGTTTGTCACACTTAAGTGTTTCGGAACATCAAACCAATTTAAACAATAGTCAAGGACAACACAAGTAAACACAAAATGCAATTTGTAAATGAAGGTGTTTATTATTAAAGGTGAAAAAAAATCCAAACCATCATGGCCCTGTGTGAAAAAGTGATTGCCCCCTAAACCTAATAACTGGTTGGGCCACCCTTAGCAGCAACAACTGCAACCAAGCGTTTGCGATAACTTGCAATGAGGCTTTTACAGCGTTCTGGAGGAATTTTGGCCCACTCATCTTTGCAGAATTGTCCTAATTCAGTTACATTAGAGGGTTTTCGAGCATGAACGGCCTTTTTAAGGTCATACCACAACATCTCAATAGGATTCAGGTCAGGACTTTGGCTAGGCCACTCCAAAGTCTTCATTTTGTTTTTCTTCAGCCATTCAGTGGTGGACTTGCTGGTGTGTTTAGGATCATTGTCCTGCTGCAGAACCCAAGTTCGTTTCAGCTCGAGTACACGAACAGATGGTCGGACATTCTCCTTCAGGATCTCTTGGTAGACAGCAGAATTCATAGTTCCATTTATCACAGCAAGTCTTCCAGGTCCTGACGCAGCAAAACAGCCCCAGACCATCACACTACCACCACCATATTTTACTGTTGGTATAATGTTCTTTTTCTGAAATGCAGTGTTCCTTTTACACCAGATGTAATGGGACACACATCTTCCAAAGAGTTCCACTTTTGTCTCATCGGTCCACAGAATGTTTTCCCAAAAGTCTTGGGGATCATCAAGATGTGTTTTGGAAAAATTGAGACGAGCTTTAATGTTCTTTTTGCTCAGCAGTGGTTTTCTCCTTGGAACTCTGCCATGCAGGCCATTTTTGCCCAGTCTTTTTCTGATGGTGGAGGCATGAACGCTGACCTTAACTGAGGCAAGTGAGGCCTGCAGTTCTTTGGACGTTGTTGTGGGGTCTTTTGTGACCTCTTGGATGAGTCGTCGCTGCGCTCTTGGGGTAATTTTGGGCGGCCGGCCACTCCTGGGAAGGTTCACCACTGTTCCATGTCTTCGCCATTTGTGGATAATGGCTCTCACTGTGGTTCGCTGGATTCCCAAAGCTTTGGAAATGGCTTTATAACCCTTTCCAGACTGATATATCTCAATTACTTTCTTTCTCAATTGTTCCTGAATTTCTTTGGATCTCGGCATGATGTGTAGCTTTTAAGGATCTTCTGGTGGACCTTACTGTGTCAGGCAGCTCCTATTTAAGTGATGTCTTGATTGAGAACAGGTGTGGCAATAATCAGGCCAGGGTGTGGCTAGAGAAATTGAACTCAGGTGTGAAAAACCACAGTTATAGTATGTTTTAACAAGGGGGGCAATCACTTTTTCACACAGGGCCATGATGGTTTGGATTTTTTTTTACCTTTAATAATAAACACCTTCATTTACAAATTGCATTTTGTGTTTACTTGTGTTGTCCTTGACTATTGTTTAAATTGGTTTGATGTTCCGAAACACTTAAGTGTGACAAACATGCAAAAAAACAGGAAATGAGGAAGGGGGCAAACACTTTTTCACACCACTGTATATCTTTCATTTACATCTTATTTACATTTTACACAGTGTCCTAACAGGGTTGCACAGACCATCAAACACCAGTCCCTAAACTTGAGGACAACAGTGAAAACAGGTGACTAGGTGAGGAAAAGAAATAGTAGAGCTGACAGGAAGAGAAAGACAGTGATGTCTATGTGTCTACAACTTAAAGTCTGGGGCTGCTGTTGTCAATATTTTCCAGTCAGCTCAGTCAAAAACCCACATGGACAACTGACTGTGTGTGGGACTGGGAATGCTGACTAAATGGACTTCTGCAACAGACACTGGAGGCTTTGTGCGATTGTGATGAATGTAACACCAAAGGAAATTAAACTTCCAAAAATGAAAATAACAGCTTTAATTTATCATAAACAGACCACACGAGTTCACTGGCAGTTCAAGGGAATAGAGAGCAAAAATCATACCGCTATATCTGGCCTTCAATAAGGTTGACAAACCAGTCTGAAAGGACCTGGTTTCAAAGCAGGACTCCACATTTCTGGTCTGGGATTAGGACAAACGAACGAGGTGAGCAAATAAATGAGCTGGGATGGTGACGTTGTTCAAAAACACGGCTGCAGAAAGTGTATTACAACTAAAAAAGCTAAACGCTCATCTGAAATTTTCAAAAATAAGAAAAAAATATTTATCTATATGCAATTTTGTTAGAAGGTCCTGAGTGTGCACTTTATTTCATGTTTTGGTTCTGTGTTTTGTTTTGTTTTTTAAAATATTATTTATTTAGTTTTTTTCTATTGTTTTACAACCAGTTTATTACTCTTTAAATGGGTGGACTTTTGATTTATTACCATATTATTATTATTATATTACTGCAATTAACAGGTTTTCAAATAATGTACAACATAATCCAATTATATCTCTTACAATACTGTCCAACAATAGCAGTTATTGTGACACGCTAAGTGGGAATCAGAGTTGCTCTGGGCTGATATTTATAGTACACATTTCAGAAAATGGCTCTTTAAAACCATCTTTTCGCAAAGATCAATATTCTCGTTTAGTCTGACAGCTAGCACCGAAAGATGAATGTGGAGTTTTTAACAAGACATGGACTTTTAACTAATCTGTGTTAGAATCGTCATTATGAGACTAAGCACGCAGAGAAATACAAGAACTTGACTGATGCAGAGCAGGAATGGATATCTGAACTTTTGCTAGCAAAGCTCCAAAAGCAATAAGGACATTTTACCCAGCTTTACACATGCAGGATGTAGCAGTTAAGACCAGCTTTGACTGCTTTGTGCGACAAAATCACAAAAAAAAAAGAAAAAAAAAGAAAAAGAGTAAGCCAGTCTCTGACGGGGAGTTTATCAAAGAGTGTTCAGTGGACTCTGCCACGCTAATATGCCCTGAGGAAAAAGAAGAATATGAAATCTGGAGCTTCAGCTGATAAATAAAGTGGACAGTTTTGACTGTTTTCTCCTTGGTTCTGGACGAGAACTGTGATATCCGCGACACAGCCCAGTTACTCATCTTTGACCCTAGACGAATATGTGCACATGATCCTGTGGTAATCAATGTAAAGAACATGTTGACTTCTTATGTGAAAAAATTAGCACAAATGCTCCATTTTCTTCATAGACTAAGATTGTTTGGTCTGAGTTCCAAGGTTATGGATACTTTTTTATCACACTGTGCTGGAAAGCTTGATCAGATATGGGATGGCAGCCTGGTACGGCTTGCTTATAGTAAAGCTAAAATCAAGAATTGAGAAACTCATAAAAATTGCCATGAAAATTGCAGGAAACAAAGAGTGCCAGTCTCTCCAATCAAACTATGAAACAATTGCTGTACATCAGGCTTATAGGATTGTTAAGGATTCACCCAATATCCTTTTTCCAGAGTACAACTTGTTACCTTCAGGGAGACCTTATAGAGCAATTAGCTGTGAAGCAAACCACTACAAGCTCCCTTTTCTCCCAACAGCTACTGTATTATTAAATAAGGACTTGGAACAGTTTAAAAAGCCTTGAGCCATACTGACATGCATTTGAGTGTTGTTAGAGATGAACTTTTATTATTACCTTGCATCTTCTCTCTGTTGCTTTTATTATGGTTTATATTGGTATCTTTACATTGTATTACACACCAGAGGGTGTTGATTAAATCAGTGCTAAAAATTAACCATGTTGTTAATGTTATGACTAAAATAGTTACCTTCATCAGGACAAAAGAACTGAATCACAAACAGTCTGTTGCACTTTTGGAGAAGCATGAGACTGACTGGTGACATAGGCTACCACACTGCTGTCAGGTGGCTTAGCCTGGGCAAAGTAATAAAAAGACTGTGGGACCTGAGACAGGAATTCAAGAGTTTTGTAAGAATAAAACCAAGGACATGGCAGAGCTCTCAGATGCAGAATGGAAAGCAGATCTTGGATGTGCTCAGACACTGAACCAGGCTTTTAATGTACTTGTTCAAACCAAAAACAGACAAGATTGCTCTCACTGAAAAAAAAAACTAAAAAAAAACTGCATATGAAGTATTTAAATTACAAATAAAATAGCAATAGCACTTTCTATAAAGTTAAAAATCTTTGAACGTTTGCATAAACATCCACATTTTGTTCACAACTGTTTTTAGGAATACTGATTAAATAGTGATAAAATGTTGGTGTTTTTACTTTGCCTGTATCACATTTTCATTGCCTAATTGGATTATTTAAAATACTGTGCTGACAGCAGCACATGGAGCAGAGGATGTTTTTCTGTACACGAAACGGACTTTTTATGTAGCACGTGAAGCAGCTTGAAGAGATGTGATGCAACGTGAGGTGATCGAGGAGATGTGATGAGGCATAAAGCACAGTGAGGAGCTGTGATGTGACATGATGCAATGTGAGGGGTAATGACGGGAAGCGTCCACTGGCCTGCTTTAACACTTCTCAAAAGCTGATTTCCATTTCACACGAAAGCACCTACAGTATATGGGGGTAAAACTCAGGCCTTGTGTGCACAGAGAGTCAAAATTGACACTTTCTGCTGTGTCACAGTAGGTATAACAGACACACACACCAGGCAGCATTTCTCATGCACCCTGGGACCATCTGCTTCAGGACAACCACACACAAATCAACAAATGCACACATGGATAAACACTAATGTTTTATGCACACTGTCTAACACAGCGAGACACACCCTAATGTCCTCCTCTCTCCATGCAAACTTTATTTTAATGGGGGACTTAATTAATAATGAATGAGGGGCAGCAGGCTGAGTGAGTTAAGACTCTGTGTCGCACAGATTCACGACAACATGGTCATACCAAATACACAACTACTTCACAGAGTGTATAAAACTTGCACTGGAAGCACCATATAGAACTGTTCATTGGATAAAGATGTACAAAAGCTAAAGCAGTGGTTCTCAACTGTGGGGCACAGGAGAGCCACTGCAGGTGGGGCTTGGATGAGCAGAGGTAAAACGTGTAGGGATGCACATATGATTTTATTTATTTATTTTTAGGAAAAATATGCAAACAAGGAGTTTGTCTTGATTTTATTTTCACTAAAATGTCAACTGGATTCTTTTTATGGCACCTGATTGATAAATGCTGTGTGGTATGGGGCTTTGAAAAAATTATTTATGACCCAGTCAAACATAAAAACATGGCAGTTTTTTATATAACCCAGGTTGTTGCCTAAAAACAGAAGGCAGAGCAAAGATTAAAAGACTAAAATTGTATTTTCAGCAAAAGCCTGCATGTTTAGAAACTGTTAGAGTTGACATGGTAGCTGCTGACATGCTAATGTCTGTTTGTGGGCATTTTCAGGCTACGCATGTGTGTGTGTTGATCCATGCTGTAAGTGAGAAGAAAGGAGTAGACAGCTGCTGACTCTTGCTCGATACTTGCCACAGGGAGGGAGGTGTGTGTGTCTATGCTGCCTCGCATATGTGAGTGTGAGCACTAGGGCTATTTAAAAAGTCCAAACCAACACACATCAGACAAATTTACAGCCACAGCCAGATAAGAATACACACACACACACGCACACGCACACACACACACACATACACACACACACACACACACACAGAGAGTGAGGTTTAATGAGCTATGTGTGCTGCTGGAGGTTCATGCATGAATAAGCATTAGTGAATCACACACAGACAAACAGACAATAAGATAACTGGGGCATCACTCTGAGGATTAGGGGCATCTCTGTCTCTACACACCCTCTAATCACACTATCCTTTTACATTTTTATTCAAGGCCAAGATCTGTTCAGTTTTATTTTGCCAGTATTTTTCTGTCTGACCTTTGACCTTTAGTCTGACCTGCTCCTTGAGTTTTTCTCTTGTGCCACTCGAAGGCGAAAAATCTTTAATTTCTTTTCCTCCTGCCGGGCAGCTCAGTATTCATCATTCTTTGTCCAGTATATGCGCTATCTCTGCACATGTCCAAATCATTTCAACCTTGCCTCTCTAACTTTGTCTCCAAACCACTCAATCTGAGCTCTCCCTCTCATATACTCGTTTCTAATCCTGTCCATCTTGGTCACTCCCAGCGAAAATCTGAGCATCTTCAGCTCAGCCACCTGTCTTTTTGTCAGTGCCACGGTCTCCAAACCATACATCATAGCAGGTCTCACTACCATCTTGTAAAAGTTCCCTTTCACTCTTGCTGCTATCCTTCTGTCACAAATCACCCCAGATACTCGTCTCCACCCTCTCCATCCTGCCTACATTCTCTCCTTCACCTCTATTGTGCCCTGTCCGTTGCTTTGGATGGTTGGCCCCAGGTATTTAAACTCGTCTACGCTGACTATCTCTATTCCTTGCATGTTCACCTTTCCACTCATCTCCCTCTCATTCACACACATGTATTCTCTCTTGCTTCTACTGACTTTCATTCCTCTTCTCTCCAGCGCATACCTCCACCTCTCCAGACTCTCTTCCACCTGCTCCCTACTCTCACAATGTTGTCTGTAAACATCATAGTCCATGGAGACTCGTGCCTGACCTCATCTGTCATCACAACTGCCAACAAGAAGGGGCTCAGCGCCAATCCCTGATGTAATCCCACCCCCACCTTGAACTCATCTGTCACTCCTACCACACACCACTGTATCGCTGTCCTCATATATGTCCTGCACCACCCTTACATACTTCTGTTACCCTCCCGCAATATCACAGTTCCTATCATTTGCTTTCTCCAGATCCACAAAGACACAGTGCAACTCCTTCTAACCTTCTCCATCAACACACAGCAAACATTGAATCTGTAGTGCTCATTCTCAGCATCAAGTCATACTTCTGCTTACTGATCCACCATTTAATCCTTGCCGCTGTCTTCACTCGCTTCCTCTTCTTGATGTCCATAGTCATTCTACAGACTACATCTAATGGTGCAGAGCATCTCAGGTTGAACCTTCCTCCACTCTTACACATCACCCTATGTTCCTCGCACCCTCTTCTTGAAATATTAGCTTGTAAATTAACAAACTCATACCGGGAGTTGAGCCTGGGCTACCTGGGTGAAAACTACTAGACCATAAGGAAATGCTGGCGAGTACCCCTCTTATTTTGAAGTTCAACTGCTGCATTATCATGACAAACAATGACATCACCACTGCCCAGTTACCATTTATAGGCCCAATGCTGAGTGCACAGGTACTTGCTGCAGTATTCTGAACAGCATCCTGAACAGTGGGTGTTGTCACTAAAAGCAGAGACCAGATGCTGTTCAGTCATGCAGCTTTTAAAAGCATCTTCTTCTGTATAACCTGGGACTCTATGAGTTCCTGCGCTGATATATCATGCCTCTGCTGTCACTTGCTTCCTCTTTAAAAGTTCCAAAGCCATCTGATTCTGCCTAGCTACATTCTCTCTTGACACCACCATCTTTCAGACTTGCACCATCTGCATCAGATGTAGTCTATCTGTGTGCATCTTCCTCCATTCTTACGCATCACCCTATGTTCTTCTTTCTTTTTGAAATGTGTTCATAAAGAAAAACTCCCATACCAGGAGTTGAACCCTGGCCACAAGGGTGACACCCAGGGATCCTAATTGCTACATCACATGAACTGTTTGAGAGTGCCCTCTCTTATTTTGAAGTTCAGTTGCACCAATACCCAACTTTACAACATTAAAAGGTATGCTTACTGTCTGGTACAGATAGTTGTTTCTATAAATCTGCCTCCATACAAAATAAGAGAAAAGTAGATCAATACATGTAAAAGAAAAAAAGGGGGGGGCAATTTTCGGTGTTTTCTGGCATTTATTAAAACAGCCAGCCAGCTGCCTTTAGACCACCACCACCACCACCCATTGTTACACAAGGTAAACCTTGAGCAAACAGGTATAATAATTTGAAGCAGTTCATACACTGGAAGAACATGGGCCAAAAAAATTTGACCCCAGAGACATCCTGCTGTGAGGCAACACTGCCCTTTAATTAACATGTTACACACTAAACAATAACTGTGCTGTCCATGATCACACCTGGACAGATGCTTTCTGTTCTATTCAGATCATTGTGCTGCACCTGAAGGACAATCTACATCACCCCTCAATATCCTCAAAGCAAATAATGTCCGCAAAACCCTCAGATCTGAGAGAAACCTGGATTTAAAATCACCTGTTCACATTTTGTAACCAGCCACACACACTGTGGACTCCAAGTACACACACACACGCCGTGCATACAAACGAGCATGCACGGCCACAGACAGACCCCTTCATCATCCTCATCACCACCGTGACTCAATATATTTGGCAGAGGAGAGAATAACCTAAAAACGGACTTACATAACAAACACAGAGACGCATGCAGCACACACAGTCTTACAGCACTGATGGCACGCCACACACACACACACACACACACACACACATTCACATCTCACACATATTTCATCGCCCAAAGACACACATTGCCATTTTCAACACATCCCCGGTTGTCCATTTTTCACCGCATTTACGTGAAATTCGTCTTTTAAAAAAAATTACTGGAAGGAAAAACGGTGAATTAATTAATTCGCATTTAAATATGAAAGCAGAAAGACGTCCATGAGTGACATAAATGTAAAAAAAAAAATCGCTAAAATCTGGCTAATTTCCGTCACCAGCGGATGATTAACGGTCGTTATACCCCCGCCTTACTACTGTTAAGGGCATAAAGCGAGATTTTAACACCTCTAATTATGACCACAGGTGATAAAATCCACCTATTTGGTCAACAACTCTTTAATCCTAGAAAAATTCACCCGCGTTTGTGTAATTTTTTGTCATCTTACCGGTTCACAGGTGACCCTCTGCAACACGAACCTTTCCGATGCCCAGCACTGGCCGAGTGCGTGAGGACAGCTGGCACAGCGCGAGCAGCAGATGCTTCTTCGGCGACGGGCCAGCAGCGGCCAATCAGAAGCCGTGCGAATCAGCGCAACCGGAAAACCGACCAATGGGAGGACAGAAGGGGGTCTCGTATGTATGTCTATGGTCTCCTCTTCCCAAGGGAAAGGGGCGTGTCTCTCGCCGCTATAGCCTTGCTGCTTTCAAATACTGTTGGAAATATGACGGTTAGTTCGCATTTTTTTTTAAATAACAAATTTGAGTGTTTGAATGAAACATAAACTATCATTATTATCTCAGGCCACTTTAAATAAAATGCTTTATTCTAGCTTTGTTCATATTGACTATATTTCTGAAGTGAGGATTATTTATTTGTGAAATAATAACCGAAATCCATAAAAATAACTAATGTTCACAGTTTACCTTCTGCTGTTTCATCTGTAGAAGTGATCTCTAAGAAGATACCCCCCCCACACACACACAAGCTCAAAAATAAAATCCTCTTAAGTCCCAGATTCCGGTGTGATTATTGCTGTTGACCCAGTGGTCTTGAACACTGCACTTCCAGCATTAAGAACATGTGTTACATAGAGCAAGTGAATGCAACAATATGGAGCTGAAGTGGCACAGTGTGGAGACAGGGATGTCCTCCCTGGCAGTCTGCGGCAGCTGTAGTAGGAATTCAGAATAAGTAATTAACAGGGGTAGATCCTGTGACTTGGACCTGCATATATGTACTGAATACACCTGCAATGTTAACCTGCAGGTAACAACAGGAAATGAGCAGCCGATTCACATTTCTTACCAAAAACGCTAAATTGTGACCAATTTTGGGACATGGGATGATTAATAATGACCTTTATTGGCTCATGTAAGTGTGTATCTCTACTTACATGATTACTGAGGCTCTGGTTTGGGAGAACTGAACCTATAGAGTTATGTGAATCCAAAAAACCCAAAACAAAACAAAACAAACCCAAATAACACAAAACGTGTGTGTATTTTTTTGTTATCAGTAAAGGGACACCTATAGAATTTGAGATTTTTGAGCTCCATCAGTGCTGCATTAAAAAACACTGACGAGTAATTTTGTGATTTTTTTCAACATATCCCTTGGCTTCTTCAACACAGTACATTTTTTCTTAAAATAAAGAAAAACATGCTCCATAATTTCAAAGTCCACAAACACACACCTCCATGAGGCATTAAGGCTGAGAACTCCCTCCATGAATTGACTCCCTGGATCCAGAAGAATATCCGGATCGGGATTAGTTTGTTTTTCAAAACAATGCAGATTTATTGTCAATTCTGCAATATGTACAGGACATATAGAGGATCGAAATGCCATTTCCCCCGGAACTACCTAAATAAGTAAATATGAGGTATCGAAGTATGAATATGAATTACACAAGCATAATCAAAACCTATATACAATTATTGCTGTTTATGTATTAAAAATATGAGATGTACAAGGATTCTTAGAGCTATATACATTATTATAATTCATTGTATAAAAATATGAAGCATAAATGAACGATTAAAAAGCCTATGCACATTATTTCAAATTATTTACCTGTTTAAAAATAAGAATGCAAACTAAAATAAGCTTGAGGTGTGACTATCAATGTTTATAAAGCTTTTTTTAACTTCTATTTATTTATTTTTGTTTAGTTTATTGTTTTATTTGGTCTGCTTTGGTGAAATCTGGTTGTTGTCACCATTTAGGAAATGCTCTGCCTGGTAAAGCTTCAACCCTTTTCAGTCAGTATCAAAAAATATCATATGTATTTTTGAAGATCAACAGTTTCTCAGAAGTTGGCTGCTTCAGAAATAAAGTGTGCTACTTATGGTTATTTATGTGCTAAATGTGTGTATTCTTCAAAAATTATAAGCTTATATCTTCTCCCCTGTTTATGGTCCCTTCATGTGATAATATTTCATCTTTCATCATGGAACAATTTAAAAATCAGAAAAGGATCTACACAGAGAAGAATTAATATGAAGGATTAAAGTTATTCCATTGAGAGCCCAGCCTGTCAGGTCAGGTCGAGATGCTGTGATATGGAGGAACCTCAATTTCATCACTTACCCAGAGTAATATGACATGCAGATATGTTGGCTTCATCATGTGGCTACCTGTCTGTCTATGGATGTCTCCACAACCAAACGTACTTAATTACAGAACAATGCAGGACACCAGCAGAGGGAATACAAAGGCTATATGCGTTTCACTGATTCACAGCACGTTGAACAGCATACCATAAAAAAAAGAAAATAACACTTTGGGGTTTTTTTAAAAATAAAAACACGTAACTTTGCAGCATTACTCCATGAAGCATCCTGCTACTAGGAAGGTCAAATCCATGGTTGGAGTAGGGGTCAAGAAATAATATCACTGCAATTTGGACATTGCTTTTAATGCTTGATATGGTTCGAGTTCATATGAGCCCAATTTCATTAAAGTTGGATCCACAGTTTAGGAAGAGTGGGCGTCTGAAAATCAGCACTGACCCCCCCTTTGGGCTAAATTTGCCCAAATTCAGGGTACAAAAAGTATTTTAGTAATTTCTGGCTCCAGCATCCAATGAGAGGAGTAACGACATGAATCGAAGACCCACCTTGATTTGTGCATAAACAAGGGCGAAATCTAGCAGACCATTTGGTTTAAAAAAAATCAAATTGCGAGTTGCACCAAACTCTGAAGTCCTCTTGCAAATAGGAATTACCGTTGTGGGAACTTTGTCCAGTGTAATAATACAGCTAAAACTGCACATTTTTATCATTCTTCTACAGAAAGCAAGTTTTCAGTTAAGAGTGTGATCACCTGCACTTCCAGTGATGTTACATATGTGACACACTGCCCAGGTGGCCTAGCATACATCTGTAAAACCACTAGGAGAATATCGTGTAAAAGATGGAAGTGATACTTGAGGTTGAGACGAGAGAGAGACTATCGGCCCATCACTGACTGGTGGATGATGTCGGCATCTCGGGACTCTTTTGCGCCTGTCAGATCTGCTCTGCTCTAAACTGTGAGGACGACAGGGTGCGAAGGGTGAACCTGCCAGCTGTGGTGTTCTCGGGTGAGTGCAAAGCATCATGGTGCTGGTCTGTGAGCACAGGTCTCAGTAAAGGACGTCGGGTCCCTCACGCCATGCTTGAGTCTGATTCTGACAGTATTGACGGAAACATGCACACGAGTAGCCTGGTGGAGGTCATGTTGTTGGGCTCTGGCAGGACTTGTTCTAGTTCCTCCTCCACACAGAAGCAAATACCAGTCCTGCTGCTGGGTTTATACTCTTCCCTTTCTGTCTCATGCTCCCTGCAGTGGCAAGGATATTAACAAAAAACAAAACTAGTGGAAAATCAGCCAGGAGGGACAAGGAGAGAGCAACAGTCTGTGGCCACCACGTGGAAACACATTGTTTCTGTGGGTTGTGCTTCTTAACTGGACATGTTGAGGTCTAGCTGCCTTTACATTATACTGCGATGACTGAATGTTCACTTTATTTTTTCAAGCAGTTTTTATCAGAATGCCTGAATGTTGCCCGTTTACGCGATGAAGGTTGAATGGAGTTAGCAGCAGTGTGGTGGAGCTGTATTTCATTGTTTTCATTAAGTTTTTCCTCACCTGTTGCTCATTCAGGTGTGCAGAAATGTTTGTGTTTTGGTCTTAGAACTGACATATAGAGGCATAACAGGAAAACTAGTGTCAACCCACAATTTTAAGGATCATTTTCACTTTCAGAGACCCAAAATTAGTTGATTAAAAGTTTATTTTACAAGCATTTTGTCTGTGGACCAGTGTGATTGATTTGCAGATTCCGTCTTGAGGGTCTCATCACCAACACGTGATGAGAGAAATCTGGTCAGTGGTTTTGGTTTAACTTGATTTTTAGAGATTGCGCCCCCCGACCAACACACGGATAGAGAGCACAGAGCCTCGACAGGAAATCACAATAAACAGTTCTTGTTTATTCACGGTTCATTTCTTACATTGTTCAAGTACAAAGTTAAAATGCCTTTTTAATTAGTTCATATTCATACAAGAGTAAAATAATAATAGTGCCTTTCATCACTACCGCAAACATAAATACAGTAATTGTAAAGACAAACTTGATTTATACTCCTAACAATAAATTTTTCTTGTTTTCAGATAAAATTTTAGCACCTTTTGAAACACCACCAGGTCCTCCTTTTCCTAAAAGCTCATCTTTCATTTAGTCCATGAGATGAGTGTCTGCATGCGCCACAGCATTGTATTTGTAGGTGTTGTGCATGTATCTTTGCGTGTGAGCGTCGGTCGCTCTGTGTCTTAACAGTGTGTGTGTGTGTTTGAAAGTGTATCAGTGTTTAAAACAGCGCATCACTCAGCCTAAAAGCTGTCGATAGGCGAACAGAAACATCATCACCGTGTCACCCGTCACTTAAAAGCCCCTTTCCTCGCACGTTTTTTTTTCCCACTGCACTCTCACACAGAGACGTGTTGGAGAAAAATAAAAAACTAACTTAAAATAAACAGCTGGAAAATGTAAATAAGCTGAAAATCGTCCCGCCTGTGCTGAATCAGTGGTCCCCAGAGCAAATATAACAAACACCGATGAGCCACAACATTGAAATCCACTGACAGCTGCAGTGAAAGATCACACTTCTTTAATGTTTTGTTCTGCTGCGAAATTTCGATCCTGCCATTCGCGTAGGTGTTACTTTTACACAAACCACCCAACCAGTGATGGCTGCCGGTCAAGTTCACACACTTTATGGCAAGGGCGCTCGCCAATGGCAGGGGTTTCCCTCAGCGCACCACAAATATGGCTGGAGGAACATGACAACAAGCCCGATGTTTGGACGTGGCCTCTAAACTTCCCAGACTGAGTGTCGTGGCTGATTCAGAGCAAGCCTGATCCATCCCGTGTCCCTGACCTTAAAGGCCAGAGCTGTTTATGTGACACAAGGCGGGGGCTGCACAATATTAGGCAGGTAGTTTTAATGTTATGGCTACTTTGGTGTGTTTTCATTTTTGTACTTCTCTTTTCATTACGTGTAAATGTTTTGAATTAAAAAGTTAATACTAACTATGACACCATCCTGATGTCTTGCAGGTATATTGTTTACAGTTTTTCCTTGTTATAATAATAAAATAATTTATATATCACATGCTCTGACAGGCAAGCTGAAGCAGAATACTGACTTCAAACAGAGTCAGGGCCAAAGAAAAATTTAAATATGATATACAAATTATTAAAAACACTGTAAGAGATGATAAAAGGAGAAATTAAAAGGGCAATCTATGCTGAACACTAAATGGAAAGTAAAGCTGAAAATGAAGCCAATGAGAATTTCATCATAAATGTGACTTTTTTACACCATCTTTATGTGTTAATATTTCTTTGAATGCATTCTTTTTATACATGTATTTATTTATATCAGAATTTACCATTTTTGCATGTTTTTTTCTGTTGTTTTAATCTTAATGTTATTACGTTTTGGTCTTCCTCTTTAACTTTCTGTTTTAGGGTGTTTTCACACCTATAGCTGGTTTACTCTGCTATGGATCAGTTGATGAGTTTGTAAACTTGTAGTTTTTTCCATGTGGTTGGGTTTCTTTTCACACAGGGAAAAAAACTCCAAGTGAAACAAAACATGCCACTACAAACAACGTCAGGGTGTTGGGTCAGAACTTGCCAGATGTGTCTGTGGTGGGAGCAACAAAAGTGAACACAGGAAGAAGGTGCTGTGTTCTGTACTATTAGACAACAGCTGAGCCCCCAGTTCATTTTACTGCTAGTTGCTGCAGCTTGTGTACTCTGCACAACTGTGGTACTCTGCTGCATCCCAAAATGCAAAGCATACCTGGCTACGGGAAGCAGGTATGCTTTGTTCAAACCTGCAGTGTACACCTGGTAGTTAGGTTGGACTGAGGTTGAATCATGTCCTCACCATAAACGAGACTGCTTTCTCTAAAGGGTCTCTGTGTGGTTGTTTTAGGCCACACCCGAGTGTGATTACTGTGTTCACATCTGCACAAATTATTTAAATAGACTGAATACTATAGGTGTGAAAACACCCTAAATTGAATCAAATCTACACATGGCCGCTACTAAGAATCTGAAATGATAAAATTCTGTGTAGCAGACATTCCAAGTTTTGTAACCCTCAGGTTTATCCTGACCTCTAGACTGGGAACCACTGTATTCCAGTGGAAATGTTGGATTCAGCGTTTACAGCCAGCTTTAATTCAACCTGTCTCTGTTTGAGAGCATCGTGCAGCTCTTCGCTTCAACAATTTCTTCTGGCATTCTCGGGTACAATAGAACAAGTCACTATACTAACTGTAATATATGCTTTCTCTAGCCTCTCTCTCCACTCTAGGCTGAGACTGAACTGAACTGAGCACCAACCTGGAACAGTACACACACACAATAACAGATTATTACTGTAATTATTATTACCATATTATTATTATCATTACTCCCTAATCTAACATGGAATCGGAGATTACACTGAATGACTGACATGCAGCACCTGGGGGAGGGGTGGGGCAGAGTGGGGTTGTCAGGGGGTGGGGTGGGGGAGGAATTCAGGTGGGGATGGGCGGGATTTGGGAGCACCAAGCGATGTGGGGCCATGATGATGTCACACCCAGCAGCGCCGTGGAAAGCCTGATGGCGACAGGCGGCCGGCAAGAACACAGTGTGTATGCATGTGTGAGTGTAGCGGTGTAGGGTGTTTTGTAGCGAAAGGAGAAGCGTGAAGGTTCTTTCCAGCAAACGAGTGTGTGTGTGTGTGAGTGCATGTGTGAGAGACCTGCAAGAAGAGCGCTGTAAAAAAGAGCAGAGTTGAAAAAGCACCTGAAGGTTGGTTGTAGAAATGGAGAGTAAACATGATGGAAAAAAATCTTTGAACCTGCTGGTTTACTGTTGGTACGAGAGTTTGTGCATGTGTGTGTGGGTGTTTGTGTGAATGTGTGTCGGCATAGACTGCATGTGTCCAGTTGTTAGCTGGTATCTGAGGAAGGTCTGAGGATCGGAAGGCTTCCTGGAAAAGATGGTCACCTGAGGACCACAAGCACCAGACTGAAGTGTTTTCTCTAAAGGCAGCCCTGTCTAAATAAAACATATATCATAACTTGTTTCTCATAGTCTGTGTGTGTAATAAATACAGCCACCACACTGGATGACATTTCCTTTTCACTGAGCATGCATTGGGCGAAAGGCAGATGAAACACCCAAGACGGCTCATACAGTAGAACCTGTGTTACATAAGGTTCTGTTTATTTATACAGGGCTATCTGATTCAGTCACAGAAGGTAGAAAGCCAGCATAGTGTCCACAGAGCAAAGTCAGCCTCTGCTTTCAGCCCATGTCGCTGCAGAATGGTGACTGCAGGACGTTTTGGATCCCTATGAAGCAAAGGGAGGGGGGTAACGAGAGCCGAAGAGCTGGCAGGCTAGTCACTTAACTAACAGCGGAGGTGAGGCACAAAAAGAAGCTGCATTGTAAGAGGAGGGAGCGTTAAATGCTGCTGAAAGGAAGCTGCTGAATGTCTTCCACTTCTAAAAGTTTCTAAAAGTTCAATGTTTCTCAGAGGCAGTGCTGCTCTGCAGGCAGAAATAATCCTGCTGGATGAGTCTAACCTCACTTGTTTTAGCCACAGACTGTGTAAAAGATGGAAGTGCATTAAACTTGCATTTTTATTTTGTAATGACCAGCAGGGGGCAATCCCTCTGGTTGCAAAAAAGACTTCTGGTTGTTCAGGAGTTGATGGAAAAAAATGGCCCTCGTTGTGTTTGTGATGAGTTTATGGGCTCAGAGGCTCATTTAAGCTTTATTTAATAAAACATGATGTTCACTATGTAAATCAGAAATGAGGATTATGAGGATATGGCTAACAACAAGTCTTTAGCCAATAGGTTTCTCAGTCTGATTCACCCCTCATTCGTCACAAACATCAACATGGCAAAAATGCACCCTCAAGGCACTGACGTCAATTTGGCTACATCCATCTTTTATACTGCCTATGGTTGGAGTCAAGGATTGAAAGCATGTAAACAGAGATATTTTAAGAGAGAGACATCCTGAATTAGGAGAAAATGTCAACATCTTAGTAAAAGGTAAACTTCCAAGGGGAAAATACCTTATTTTATAGCAAAATAGTTCGTTTTTTCCTGATTTGACTGGTACATGCAAATTTTTTATGTCTTAGTGGTTGGAAATTGAAGTTAATTTAGATAAAATATAGATAAAAAAAAAAAACTCCTAATAAATGCCCAGAAGGGCTTTGGCTTTAAAGGTACTTTTTGTAGTTCCTAGTTGCAGTTTTTAACTAAATCTCTCACCACCAGGGGGCAGCGTTATAACAGTGAGTGTGTTGATATGTTTTCAGTTGTGCGTGGCTGTTCTGTTTTAATTTCTGATATTTGTATTTAGTCCTCAAGAAGCTTCTTTGTTTGCCAGACTGCCATCCTAAAAAAGAATACATAAACCTGATGTGATAAGCGGAAGAAAATGGATGGCTGGAACCTGATGCACCATCATGTGGTACAAAGTAGCATTACATGGCCCTACTTCAGCTGATATCTCTTCAACACATTTCATAGATGTTTTGGACATAAAAGCACAGCAGTAGCTTCTTTACATTATTTTGATGATATTCGTTCATTCTGGAAGGTTTTAAGCTTTTTTTTAAACACTGGAATTTATAATATTTTTCTTTAAGGAACTGCCAAAATCAGCTGACGTAGACCTCCTTCTTCTAATTTAATGCAGATTTAGGGAGAGAATATATGTAAAATTAAAAAATTCACTTCTTCTTAATGTTAAGGTGATATTTTCATATCAAATTCAGGATATTGTTAGTATGCATTTGGATTCACTCTATGTATAAAAAATAAAACATAAATAGTACGAAATAAAAGCTAAATCCGGTTCTACTTTGGTCTCTTGGCAGTATTTGGATCTCACATTCAAATGCCTCCTCAAAAACAGCAAAAGCATCAGTTTTACTGCAGTTAACACACATTTGGAGGATACTCTGCTGAGTATGCATGTTCTATAAATATATATTATGATCTCAAACCCATTCAAACACTTAAAAATTATTTTAAGAAATACTTGACATCTGGAATTTGTGATGGTGGAGCATTATTAGCGCAACATTTCACACAAAATTTCCCACTAACCCTAAGCGTCACGTTGAGAAGAAACAGAGAGAGGTCAAAGGTAATCAGGCTAAATTCATGATTATTTGAATTTAACTTTTTCTCCAACCTATCAGCATCACACCTGCTGAACAGCATCTTATGTCACTGATAACCTTAGTGAGGCAAACTTTGGTATTATGACATCTACTTGTTCATGAATAGAAACAAGGCCTGGACTGTAATCTGTCAGCTCTGTAAACTCATAGTTTAATCGTCAACATGGCCGCCTTATTCAGCTACATCTCCTAAGGCATGTTTATGGAAGTGTCTACAATTAAAATCATTACTAATTCACTGATTTGAAACCAATTTTAAGTGGTGCTGTGTGGTATTAGAACCAGTTTAACCACAGAAGTGTCAGTTTTTGTGCAGTTTTTAACTCTAATGTCCAAACTCAGCTGTGAAGCCAAAGGACCAACTAACATCGTGACTCCAGCCTCTGTCAGGTGAGTGATATCAGAGTGTTATTCAAATTTAAAATGAGCACCGAAAGTCATTAAACACCTGTCATCTCAGCATAAACTGAACACGAGGAACTAGTTCCATTATTAAAACATTGCAGTACTTTTGAATGCACAGCATTTGCTAACCTAGTGTCTAAAAACCACCTAGAAGTAATCAAAATAGTACAAAGATGTTTTGCTTGTTGTGTGGATACCCCAGCAGTAGTTTATATTTTATATACTGTGTATAGAGTGCATGCACAGTATGAAGTATATGAATATAAACAAGCATAAAAGCTGACTTCACACTGTCTTCATTATATTCATTAATATATTTTTTCTGGTCTCTCTGACTGACTGTGTTTTACCCCAAAATGGCTGGGTGATTGTCCCCCACTGGAGGGCGCTGTAAACACTGAGGATGCAGACAGCAGTGTGGATGTTTCTTTTGTATTGGTTTTATTTTAAATTTCATTATTTTTGTTTAAGTTTACATTCCTGGAGTCTAGATTTTTAATGTGTTTTTACAATCAAAACTACAAACTAAAGCTAAGCATTAAAAGACATTTTAGCTCACTGAAATAAAAAAGAAAACTAATTGAAACACTTGCAAAACGGTATGAAATAAAATTTAAATATTCAGGAAATGTCTTTGGCTTTGTCAATTTGTCAACCAGCCTGAGGAGGCATTACTGCATTACTGAGACCAGGATGTCTTCATGATTGTGTTTGTTTTGTAGTATAGAGTGTATTATTAAACCTTGATAAATACCACAATGCATTTCATAATAAAGAAGAAGAGAAAATAATATTGAAACTAATTTTTAAAAAAACCCTAAAGTGATAATAGTAAATCCAACCTGACTCAAGAGACTAAAATCTAATAAAAACTACTGGAAAATGCAAAAATCAAACATAAACAAGTAAAAGAAACTTCTCGAACCACAGCTGCATCCCCCAAAAGTCACTGTTTTATTTCAGTATTTCATATTGCTTGAATCAGTGACAACATTTCAGCCAAAGCGGGTCTTCATCGGGTGAACATGAAGACTTTTTTTTTTGCACTGAGGTTTAAATTTACCTGCTAAGATTATTTGTAGCACAAGAGCAGCTCCTCCTTTAAGAAACATTAGATGTTACAGTCTTATTAAGTTGTAGTCACACTAAGTAAAAGGCTTCATGTATTAATCTATCTGAGCTGGGTTGTCTTCCTTTTGGACGCTCCCCTTCACCCTCAATAGATCTTTCAACCTCATGGCCACTTCTTTTGCCTGCTGCTGCCTCCACCTGTTCACCTGTTTCAACTCAAAACTGCAGCGACTGAAACAAGCAGAGACCATTCAGTCTCCAAGAGCACCAAAAACTGTAAAAGTGTTGTATTAAAGTGGCACCATTTTGACTCTATCACTACCTGACCAGCACCACGAACATTATCTGGCATGTGTGCGTGTGTGTGTATGTGTGTATATGTTTCTGCTTTCACTACACATGAATACAATAAAGTGTTATGGGACTCATTGGTCTGTTTATGTATTCAGAGAGATATTAAAGACAGAAAAAAGGCAGGGCATCTGTTAGTTTGGCGCCCCCCGGAGGTTTGAACTCCATCTGATACGACACAGTAAAGCCAGAAGACATCAGTTTCAAGGTCGGACAGGAAGTTTGTGTGTAACAGAAAACTGTACCTGTGTGTGTGTTTGTGTGTTAAACAGCACGGTAGCACCAGGGGACTAAGGTCAGCCAGTGGTCTACATGGGATCTCAGGAAGCAGTCCTTTACAGTGTGTGTGTTTGTGTGTGTTTATGTGTGTATGTCCGGTCATCTGTTTCAGCTTGCATCAGCCAACCTTCATGTACTGACTGTACACTTTGTGTAGTTATCAGTGTATGTCTGTCACTGTTTATATGTGTGTGTCTGTATGTGGGAGAGAGTTGGTGTGTGTGACTAGTTGCAGGCGAAGTACTCCTTGAGCGGGGCAAAGAGGTGCCTGATGACGGGGACGCTCCACGAACGTCCCAGAAGCCTTTGCCTGGCCAAACGACTCATGTTGGACACGTCAGTGTAGTGGACGGGGAAACCAAACACCCTGAAACACAGCACATGGATCATTATTTTAGACTTAAAAAAAAGAGAAAAGGTCTGTAAAGCAAAGCCAGGAACCCCTGTACTTTTTATTCATGTGAATTTGAATTTTGTAAAGTATTTGTGGTGTTTTGGCCCCTGTTCTATTTGCTAATTTTTGTCTTTGTCATCATGTTAGTTTTTTGTCTTTTGGTTATTTCCTGTTCCACCTTTAAGATTTTACTTCCTTTTTTTTGTTTATTTCCCTCCTTTATCTTTAGTTTTGTCTGAGTCTGATTGCTTCCACCTGTGTCCCTTCTGTTTATATGAACCCCATTTCTCATTTTCCAGTTTTTAACATCCTCAAATCCTTGCGTCTCAGTTCCTTGTAACCAAATACGAAAGTAGATGAAGCAAGGAAGTAACAGGAAGAGAGGAGTCGAGTCAATAGGCATTTAATGAAATGGGACATCCTGTTAGTTAAATATGACATGTGGCACAGCTGCAATGTAAATAGATTAGTTTTTGTCCAACTGATCTCATATAGGATCTCAGGAACGTTTTCTTTTATAGGTAAGATTACTTTTAATTAAAATCACAACCCTAACCACAACACTTTATTCATCACTTTCATGCAAGAACATGCTTAAGTAAAACAGCAGCAGTAATTAACCTCTTAAAATCCACCTGCATCTGTACATATCTCCCCTTATATATGTATTTTTACTTTTTTAAGGCATGCCCAAATGGAAATAAAGAGGGCCTATAAGGTCAAAAATGAAACCTTATGTTCAGCCGATGAGATTTGAGGTGACCTGTTGGATGTTAAGAGGTCAAAATAGAACACACGGGTAAACTCCTGTACCTTTCCATCTCGGTGCACCACAGTATGTCCTCCTTGTTGTCCATGTAGACGGGGAAATGCTCGTCTTTCCCCTGCTTCACAGAGTTGGAGCGTGTCGTTATCGTACGCAACTTCTCAAACTGGAATTAGCATCCAGAACCAAACACACACAGACAGACACAAACAAACAAACAAACACACGCATCCCTTTTTAATCCTACAGCCTATTCTCCTTTTTGACAGCAGCTTTCTGTGATACACAAATCAGACACCATGTATACACACATATACACACTTTCTACCACAGACACAGAGCCCCCCCCCCCACACACACACACAGAAACACACTGGTGGATACCTTAGCTGTGCGGCCGTGCTCTAGGCACTCTTGTAGATCCAGCCTGTCATTTGCCATCGGCGTAAGAGGCCTCCAGTTAACAGAAAAACATGACCTTAATTAGAGTTGTATATTGAAAAAAATTAAACAGAGAACAAAATGAATAAAACAAACCCACAGTGTGTGTGTTTGTGTTTGTATCACCTGGACATGCCGGGCAGGTTTCCCCAGAAATAGCGAGCGCGGTGGGCAGCAGAGACCTCCTTGGCATCGATCATCACTGGGTTACACTGAAGAGGAAGAGCAGGGTTACTTCATACTGCACGCGGCCCTGAAGACTTATTTTTGTCATAACCGATCGATGGATAAATGGATCCTGACCACCCACTGCACCACTTACTGTGCTGTCAGCGGAGCACTTCCTCTAACATCTGTTTCAGCTCTGCTGCCACACAGACAGTTGTAGGAAATCTTTCCCTTTTATTTGTTTCATTTCACTTATTTCCATCTTCTGTTTAACTGTGTTCATTTTGCTTATTTCTTACCTTATTGAATATTTTGTCATAAGGTATTTATTTGAGCTATTCTACTTTATTTAAGCTACTCTGTTTTAGGTTGTGCTTTAAGTCACAGCTTTTGAGATCAATAAATTCTATCTTATCTTAATTTGTTATAGACAGTTCTTAGTACAGCTCATCTTAACTGAATGCCATGCATTTAAATATAAATCACTCAGTTAGGGGATGGTGTTCATTCTGTGTTTTCTTTCAGGCAAACTCAAATACAAAGTGATTGAAGGTCAAAATTTGTGAACCTTTTCTTTAAATCTCTACAGTAAAGGCAAACAGGGCAAAGCTAGCACAATATACATGAGTCACAATATCCACATTAGGGTCGTGCCTTCTCAATTAATCAAATTATTATTATTATTGTTTTAGAAGATTCTATTCTTAATAGGAATTATGCAATTTTTCAGGGCCCTGCTGTCATTAGATTTCTAAAAAAAAACAACAATTCAAGGGATGAAGGTGGAGGGTGTTTTTGAAAGCTATGAGTTTTATTTGATTTGAGCTCCTTCATTTTTTAGGGTAAATATCTGGTACTATGTCTCCATGAATGAACAATGAGGAGTGTAGCTCGAGTTGACATAAGAATGACTGATGCTTAAAGTATCTGGATCCCTGACAGCAGATTTAGAGGCTTATGGAAACCAGTTTTGATCCATTTTCAGTGTGAAGATGATTCCTCAGATATGACACCATGTACCAAATTCAAATGAACTTAACTGGAAAAGAAAAGGTTACATTTAATATTGTAGCCTAAATTTGTGATGGTATTTTCTCTCATTTTCTCACTGTGACATTTTTCTTTTTGAAATATTCACATTTCCAATTGACAGTGGTCATGCAGGAGACATTTGATGAACTGACACTTAATATCAGTATAAATTAATTATTAATTGGAACTAAACCAGGGCAGCATGGTGGTGTGGTGGTTAGCACTGCTGCCTCACAGCTGGAATAACATCTAGAAGGTCTGGGTTTGATTCCACCTTGGCCCGGGCCTCTCACTGTGTGGAGTTTGCATGTTCTCCCCATGTCTGCGTGGGTTTCCTCCCACAGTCCAAAGACATGCACTTACTGGGGTTAGGTTAATTGGCCACTCTAAATTGCCCATAGGTGTGAATGTGAGTATGAATGGTTGTCTGTCTCTCTGTGTTGGACGTGTGACAGGTTGGCAAACTGTGCAGGGTGTACCCTGCCTCTCACCCTATGATAGCTGGGATAGGCTCCAGCCCCCCTGCAACCCTGAACAGGATAAGCGGAAGTGAATGAATGGATGGACTTTCAGTTCTGTACTTGGACAAGTTGATGCTACATGTGCGCTAAAAAAAATCTAACTTAAATTATGTATTATTTTAATGCAGTTTACAGTGTTGAATCCATGTTGTAAATTATGTAGAGTAACTATTGTGGGTTTGTTCGCTGTACCTCTAGAAAACGGGAGATATCCCGTTTGTCACTGACTCCCATAGCGACCACATTCTCAAACAGCCAGAAGAATGGCCTCTCGTCGCCGGGTTTTGGTCGCGCCTCGTGCAGCAGACGGTAAAACTCAAAAAACAACCGGCCGGTCCCCTCTGATGGAGGACAGGCAAAATTCAGTCTCCATATTTAATTTAGCATGACAAGCAATAACTGAATGATCATAAAAGTGCTTCCTACCATAAAGACCTTTCCTTGCTGGGTTGACTATAGAGAGGTCGTTACAGGGGCTTCCTCCTATCACCAGGTCAAATGGTCCCCACTCTTCGATCTGACAGTGGAAACACAACACGTTAAATTTATGTGCAGGTTTTTTCTGATTCTGTCGTGATTTCCAGGAACAACAAAGTTTTCTCTTACATGTTTGCGAGTTACGTTGCGTACGTCTCCCACATACATGATGCGTCCCTGGTGTCGAACCATGCCCACAGTGATGGAGTCTTCACACACCTCTGACGCAACATACTTGTTGACCTGGATGCCCAAATCTTTCAGCACCAGAAGACCTGACATACCATACACACCGCGCGCGCCACACACACACACACACACACACACACACACACACACACACACACACACACACATAAACAGACCATGTTAAAAACTCTTTAAAGGTACTTATTTTAAATGTATATTTTTAAAAATAGATATAACGCCTTCTAAAACCACCTAAAACTTGTAACAAATATGGCAAAACAACCACCATTTGATATTTCATTGTGCTTCCGCTGTAGATAAAGCATAGCCCATGTCAATACACTTTTGACAACACGGGGTAATGGCTTGTAAAATAGATTTTTTATTATAGTAATATGCATTTACAACAAACACTTTAACCCAGTACGGTCACAGCTCTAGGCCGCAGCCTATAACAGCTGTTGATGTTTTCTTTAATTTTTAACTGCTGTAAAAGAGGAGTTTCCTAACTTTGAGATAGAAGAAGTATATCTTACCTTGTCTTAAAAGTTTAAAAGTTTCACATTCACACAATTTCACAATTATAACTTCCACTCAACTGCTTTTCTCATTTACCCTTAAGTTCCCTGATTTCTGAACTTCGTAGAGCAGTGCACTCTTGGTCATGGACTAACCTTCAGAGCTGAATGCCTTTATCTCACTGAAACAGACTTTGGTAACTGAAGAGCGCACTTGCCATTCATAAGCCAAACTTTGTATTTTGTAATAAATCACTTCTCTGACTTGCTGTATTCTTGTCTTATGTGTTTTCATAATATTCATTTTCAATGCTATTTTCAATGGCAAGGTCTCCATTGAAAAAGAGATTTTAAACTCAAGGATCTTAATAGCTTTTCGTCATTCATATCAGCAGACATCATACTTAGATAGTTAAAATTAAATGACAGTAAAATATTGTAAAATAATCTGTGAAATGCTACATCATGTAACTTCATATGAACATTATGGAGCAGCACCAAAGTCATTTTCTGCAATGTAAACTGGGTGCAGTAGGTTGAGATATCGATTTTATACTTGTATTTTACACATTTTATATGTGCCACTATTTTTTTTTCATTTTTGTTACACACTATGAAGATGATGGCACCAGATGAAAGGATAAAGGATCATATTAACCTATTAATCAACAGTTAATTGATGATGAGACTAATGGATAATTGTAGCTCAGCACTTACACACCTGTGGCAATGCCATCGAATAAGGAGAGGACTCTGATTGGTTGCCTCTTTTCTGCTGCAACTGGTGGATACAACTTGGCCGGCTCCTGAGGGAGAGTTAAGAGAAAGAGGAGATCAAAATGACATACCAAACTCTACAGTATGCAAATTCAGCAGAGAGCAGACCAATGTGTTACACATCAGTTTATTCCTGATAACAATCTGCTCTATACGGGGAAAAAAGTGTGTTGCAGAAGACAAACATCAATAGTTAAATATGAACATGATCTTTTTTGATCTGCATTAATCTTCATGGATAATTGAGAGCTGAAGAGCCCTGGAGTGTAACCCACACTGATCTCCAGATAATTATGTTTCTAGCAAATTGTGATGTTTCACGCTTCATACTTCTATAAAGGTTATGACAGCAGATAAGATGTAGAGTGGCAGATACATCAGATGTAACACAACTCAATGACTCATTGAGCGTGCAGTCTGAGCTTAAGATGTCTGATACTCATGGGCTGCTGTTAAGAAGAAGTACAGTACATATTCATTGCCATATAAAGGCAAATTAACGAGCTGTTCATACCACATGACTTTAATGTTCCCACTTACACAGTGACATGTCGGTGTCACATTTTCCCCCCACAGCATATACCACCTATTCCTAAACTTGAGACCGCCATGGTTAAAAACTGAAAATCTTCAAACTGTTAAGTAGGCCAGCCTTAGATGCAGCGTTTTTTGTGTGTTTTTTTTTTTTTCATTGATTCATGAGCAGTTTTACCATCAGCACCTGGGAGCTCCATTTTGTTTTATTTTTATAGAGATATAAAGTTTATAGAGATATAAAGAGTATTTCAGGGTCTTGTTCGCGAATGAGGAAAAATGGGAGGTTGACAGACGGCAGACAGCATCTGCAGTAATGCAGATTCTGAACTGGTGTGCTGTGGTGAAGGGAGAGCTGCACATGAAGTGAAGCTGTTGATCTAATGGTCGATCTACGTTCCTATCCTCGCCTATGGGTGGTGAGCGAAAGAATGAGACTGCATCTACAAACATTTGAAAACTAGTATTATTCTCAAGACTCACTCCAGACTCTGTATTTGTGTAGGCTTAATTAGTTTTTTTAAAATTAGTATTAAGGTCGAGATGGCTACTGTAGATCCATAAACTGCTGTTGAACTACAGGTTAACAAATCCTGGCAGTAATTTGGAGGCAGCACAGATAAATTCCCCTGACAGTTCACCCCCTGCCCCTCAACCTGGAGGAGGCTTTAATGTGTAAATGGTAATGATCTGGATAAAAGGCAGAAAATGTACGGATGGACGGATGCATGGATGGATGGTAATGACATGAGACACCTGTAAATGTTGGATTCACAGACTTTAAACACCTTAGCTGCCGGGAATCAGTCAAGTCTGCAGGTTGTTTCCAGATCAAAGTAGAGACTGACACCGTTGTGTTGTTGTTTGGATATGGGAACATATTCATCGTTCATACATGTGGGCTCGAGCTGGCAGCCTCTTACTTCCAACAGGTTTGTTTTGACCTTTAGTTGCTCTATTTTTTGCTTTACTTACATGGCATTTGTCCACACACTGACACACCATATCTGTTACTGATGAACTCAATGCATTTTTAACATTACTTGTACTTAAATAAATACATTTTCATTAAAGTTATGTGTGATCTTTACAGTTTGTCCTACCCCTCTGAGTCTCGGTTGTGACATGGCTTGTTATTGAACTTGCAATTAAATTGTAATTATTAACAGGAATGCAGAGCACATTATTAAGTACACGTACAGTTATATGCAAAAGCCTGGGGTGAATTTGTAGATTTAAAATGAAAGTAAGAAAATACTTCTGCTTTTGATTTCTCAAACTGGCATGTGTAAAAGTCTGAGAATCCTTCTACTTCTAAAAAAAATCAAGACTTTATTAACTTGTTAGATGTTATAACGGAGGTCGTTCATCTTCATTAAAATTTTCACAACTGATAAAATCTCCAATCCTTCAGACTTCGTGGTAACAGAACAAAAAGAAGATATCAAAGTGCTTCCTGCTTGCTGTTTCCACCCTTTAACAAACAGCAGTTAAAGGGAACTTTGAAAGTCAAGGTCTGGAAGACACTACAGGTGACCTCATCACATATGAAGAGCAACGTCTGGATAGGCCGGAGCTGATTTGGAGGAAATGCAAAGCTATTTGGCTTCAATCATCAAAGGAACATCAAAGGATGAAAAGAGCACTTCGCCAAGAAGAAAGAAGAAATTGTGTAGCACTGAGCGTCAATAATTCTCAAAACAGATGTCTGGCAGTTAGTTAACAAAGTGAAACACAAATAAATCTGGCTTCTACAACAAGTCAATGATCTGAAGCAGATTCCAAAATCCACAGCGAGCTACAAGAAGCACAAGCTGGAAAACTTGTGAGGATCCTAAAAATACTGCATGGCACCTTTGAATTTGAACTGATTTGCAGGAAGAGGATGAAAATTCTTTAATCAAGAAGAAAAACTTTTAGAAGTCCATACACTTCAACGACTTCAACGTAACTTCTGAATTAAAACCAATCATTTTTGCTATGTTTTTTTGCCTGCTGTTCCCATTATTCTGGTAGAGATTTTTAGAAAAGGTCGTTGGTGTTCTTTCAACTTTTAAATTGTCAGATTGCACTTTAGTCTGCAAAGGCAGAAATGTAGACAAATTCACAAGTGGATCATATTAGTTAGTACCTGTCCTTCCCTGATTTGTCAACCTCCTATCATGTGACCCCTTTCCATAACAACACAAAGATGTCAGATTTGAGTACAAGCGGTTAATTCAATATCACTAACAAAATAAAGGCTTTTCTCACGTGTTGTCAATGCTAGCAGTTGCACTGTCTAAATGTGCAGATGAATGGTCCCGTGATTTCAGGCATGTTAATATGAACAGAGTTATTATAAGAGATGTGTCAAAGAACCCTGAAAATAAATTAATGGAAAAGTTGCAGCAAAGATGGCTGTTGTCCCACACCTGTCTCCAAAGAGCCAATCAACAGCTAAAGCGGGAAAGACATGAGCCAATCATGTTTTTGCACTGTTGAGATTCAACAGTTTCAACTGTGTGGTGGCAGACGGTGGCAGATCTACTTATTATCATAGTAAAGCTGTAGATAAATGTGCTTATTGTTTTTCTTACAATCTTTCTGCTTATTTAATGTGCAAATTAGCATTTGCCCAGTGCTCAGATTTAACTGTTAATGAAGCTGGAATGTAGCACAATTTGAGTATATGTAGTAGAAGAACAATTAGGGGGAAAAGCCATGACCTTCAGCTTGTACTGGGGTGGTTTACAGGCAAGTGGCTGGAATGATAATTACTCCCATTAAGTCTGAGGCCATGGTTATCAGCTGGAAAACGGTGGAGTGGTGAATCTGAGTTGGAGATGTTGCTGGGCACCAGTTTCAGTTTACTCACAAATCAATTCAAATACAAATTCAAACATGATCACATATAAAACAGTTATTTGTGAAATGGGGCTGCCCAAAAGCTATTCAGAACTTATAGATAGTAGCCCAAACATTAGATCATACACACAAAATGCATTTATAATTCTCAATATACATTATCATACTAATTTAAATCCCTGAAATAGCCTGAAATTACTCTAAGGAGTCATATAAATAACACCAATCCAGTGCGTCTAGACAGCAGTACATGGAAATAGTTGTATACAATTATTAAAGTATGAACTTAAAATATAGAGCTATTGCAGGTCTTGAAGGATCCTCGCAATGCAGGGTTCATAATCAAACATAATTTAGTAAAAGTTGGTGTATTAAACTCTTTTTAAAGAAACAGGAAGAAGTCATTTGTAAAGTGCTTTCAAGCGCATCCCAAATCTGTGGACCTCTACAGGTCACACTAAAACTAATACATTTAAGTTTGTGCTTCTTTCCCCTCATGTGTGTGAGAGGAAGAGTCTATTGGGTCTGTCGTTGAGCGTAAATGCTAGATTATACATTACACGGGCATTATGAAAAATGTTGCATTCGGCTAACTTCAGAAGCCATGTAGCCATGACAAAGTGGATCAGAGGGAGAATCTACCTTGGTCCATGATCTGACTTGCATAACTTTCTTTTGTAAAATCTATAATCTCTTGAAATAAGTAGGATAAGTATTGCACCATATAACATTACAAGTAAAGCTTCCATCTTTGCTTAGAGTGCTGCCCCTGCAACCTGAACCCAGTTAACTGACAGAAAATGACTGGCTGGAGTTTTTATTTTAAGTTATGGATCTCTCTGTTTATTCATTTAAATATGGCAACACTTGTTTCTAGAAGGACTCTTCTACTTTCTGAAAATGGTGCAACAGACACCTGGACAAACACCTACATAAATCATTTGAAAAAAAAATGTGATTACTAAGTATTGCTAATTCATCACCTCTGACACTCTTAACGACCATTCCTGACCTGCCCCACAAATGCCTAATGAGGCAATTAAGGAACATCGAGTAAAGGAAGCTGTTTCGTAAGAAGAGGCTGCTCGTACTTTCTATATATTTCATACTGTAAATAATGATTCATTTATTCTAATTTGTACGAATCCTGCAGGGGTTCCATTTACTTCATTCACTTCAACAGCATAAGCAGTATTTTTCTTTGTCTTTTTATAATCATTATCTTTTAATGTGTGTTATCTGTGCTGAAAGAAAACGTTACGAATTCCTGTTCATGGTTGTTGGCAAAGAAGTGCTGTAGTCTGCAGGGCCAGTCGTCCCGCCGTCGCAGTAGCCCGTAGGTGCTGCGGGGTCCACACATGTAGCAGTTCCATGGGTCTTCTTTGATGGCTGCTGCTGCTGAGCCAGCTCCGACCAACAGATCCACGCACTCCACGCAGAAACACCTAAAACACACACAAAGGCGATTCATCACGCCTCACGTCTTTATAAACTGCTCATTAATATGTTATTTTCAAGCTTTCACACCTAACCTGGACTTTTTTTGGTTGCAGGGTGATTGGCTGGGTTTATTTTGGTGCCACAGGCCCTGGGAACATTACAGTCACTGAGTCGACCATGAACTCCTCTGTACACCAAAGTATTCTGGAGTTAAATGTGAGGCTATCTGTCTGACAGCTAAAGCTTAAGAGAGCTGTGCATAAATGAATGCCTGCAAACTGCAATGAACTGAAGCAACATTGTAAAGAAGAATAAGCCAAAATTCCCCCACTGCGATATGAGCGACTGATAAAGTCATACAGAAAACAGTTACTTACGGAGGTTCTACAAACTACTGGATCGTGTGATGTATTCACATTTTTCACAGGGCTGCAGAGAGTCCTGTGAAAACTTTCTTTTTCACATGACTCTATCTTTTCCCTTTCCTGCTGCTGCATATTAATGGATTTTTCTCTTATTTTTATTTATTTTAGAAAAAGCTTTTTGCTGAAGTTCATTATCTTCATGTCTGATCTCTGCTGTGTTTGCAGTGGAAGGGTTTGAGCCCAGATGCCAAAATCAACTGTGTACTCTCTATTGAAATAAACAAATCCATTCCATGTGAGCAGTCTGCCAATATAGAAAGCAATTTATCACATTTTGACATTCAGGGATAAATTGTTTCTGTACATGTGAAATCCAAAACCTTAGCAGGACCCAAATGTCCTGAAAGAAGCTGTTGTTTGCCAACCCCCAACACTGACCTACAACAGTTGTTGTTGCCACACATGAGCACTTCCCTGCCTCCACAGCAGATGGTGCAGTAGGACTGGTAGCCGTCATCGTCATACTGGTAGGCGCACTCCAGGAACGAGTTCTGCCGAGGAAAAAACATAAGTGTGCGTGTGCCGTGGAGAGATTTCCAGATTCTCCTTCTGTCCATTCAGTTTATATTTACATGCCGGTGAAATACAGCAGATTACCATCATTTAACCAATGTTCCAATAATATTGTCAATGCTTTCAAAACAGCTAGTTGCTAGGATTTATCCCCTAGGGAAAAGCAACTTCAACACATATTAAATGAAATATTTGTTGCTGGAAGAAATTCATCAAGTAAAAATGTTAAACATTTTATGGTTCCAACTTCTCAAATGTGAGAATTTGAGACTTTTCTTTGTTTTATTAAATATTGTACTTAATATCTTTGTGGTTTGGACTGTTTTTCAGTCAGTGTTGCATGTTGATAGACAAAGGACTGATTATTTGCAGTCTCTGAGAGCTTTACACAAAAACCTTTATGTGAAAAATCTGAAAATAAGGAAGATTTTTAGTACTTCTTTAGTATTTGTAGTCCACGTGGAGACTAAAAGAGTGATGATGTCACAGAATCACCAGTTATGATCTGACAAAACATTTTATTTTATTAGCTTTTTGAAATGTACTGTATTCATGAACAATGATCGCTATCCAGAGGAAATCTTGGATTTCTGCTGGCTGCACGAGAAGCCAAAGGATATACAAGCCTCCAAGAGGCTGAGTCAGCAGAATAGCAAATTAGCTCTCAAATTGTACACTTGTAAACATGAAATGAATGCTCTGTCCATCCATCCATCTATACATACATACATAAACTGAACAGAAATAAACTACAGCACCAACAGCGAGTGGTAAAATAAATATACTAACTTGTGAATTTGCAGGATAACTGACTTTCTGCAGCATTTCTTCCTTGCCTGATTTGCAGCTCCAGTGTTGCCTTACGCTGTTATATTTTTATATTCCTCACAGATCTTTGTCACCCATTCTTCTGATAATATATCAGTTTAAAATGTCTCTTTTTTAATAAGAATCAGAAGGCCGGGGTCAGTGGAGTTAGTTGTGATCTTCATCATCGCTCATCAGGGTTTTAGGTTTTGTCAAACCAGCTAATGCAAAGAAAGTCTTGCTAGTTAGAACTTGCATCATAGTACACCCCTCCATGCAAATGCTTTATATTACTGTTTATTAATTTAAAGCAGGTGTCTGTGGCTTAGGAGGTAGAGTGGGTTGTCTACCAATCAAGAGGTCAGGGGTTTGATCCCCGGATGGATGGATCCCGCGGTAACAAACTAAATTACTGCCTTTAGTCAGAGAGAAGAGGGTTTCTTACCTTGCAGCCCTGGCACATTGCTCCTACAAACAGAGGATGCTCCAAGGAGACATTGAGGCTTCCACAGGAGATGCAGATATCTGAAGAAACACAAAGAGACAACACAGACCAGCAAAATTTACAGCATTTATCAGTTGTTCAACTGCCTGGTTGTATATATTTTGACATCTCGTGGAAGATAAATGCATCTGTTATTTGCCTAAAATGTAAACATGACCAAAATAGTTTCCATGTATTACTACAACTGAGAGTTCACACCAGAGAACCAGAAGACTGTAAAATTAGATAAAATCTTAATTTAGGTCTGGAATTATGCTTCACTGTGCAGCAACTGCAAAAACAAAAAAAGTTTAGGATGTGGGACAATTAAAAAACCCTAATCAGAAGATAGGAGAGGTAGACTGCTGGAATAAGGTCTCAGCAGATCTGCTCTGCTGAGCTAAGCTGGAACCGTATAGGGTTTGTGTGATTAAAATCAATAAATAAAATTAAAATTAAATCAACTCTAAATTTTACTGGAAGCCAGTGAATAATAGGAAGAGTAGGAGTGATATGCAGTCGCTGGTTGGATGGTCCAATTGAAAGCAGATTATTGAAGACAACTAAACCTAAAATAGTTTACTGGGTATGCTTAGCAGGCAAAAGCGTAATAGTATTACTTTATTCTTCTTTATTAGTGCAACTTCAGGGGCAAAACAATGAACCAGATGCTTGTTTAAGGAGATAAAGCATTTTCATTGGATTGTGTAAGTCACATTGTCATGTTATTACTCAACACCGGATTTATGGTTTGCCTCTGGTTGAAATGAATCTAGCTTAGACACAAGAATTACTAGAATGAAAATAACACATTCCTTTTTTAGTTTAAAAATATATGAAGGTCGGACGACCAGAGATGTTTTTACCTTCTATATTCCTGGTCTTCTTTTTGATCTCAATTATAAGTCTCTCTGAAAAACAAAACATATCAGAAAACGTGTTAGTTCACATACATATACATTTAAAAGGACCCACACTATGCTGAATATGAAATAATAACCATTAACGTGTAACTTTACATCTTAAAAGGACAAAATAATAAGAACAGTTGAAAAACAAACACACATAATTTATTATTTATTTAAATTTTGTGTTATTCTGTGTTTGTATTTTTACCTCTGGTCCCTTCGTCAATCACCTCTCTGATCTTTGCTTTCTCGGCTGAGTTCTTGCGTGGTTTCTTTGCAGGTGGAGGTGTGTACGCAGCCTCAGGCTCTGCCCAAATCTCTGGGTACACTTCCTTATATGGATTTTGTTCCTCTGTATGAATAAGGGCATGAAATTCACACTTTTTGTTGGGTAAATATTTACTTGTATTTAGCCTCTTTACATACATAAAAACACGTTCAAATCAACTACAGTGATAGTGTTGATACGCATAAATATATATTGAAGGTTTTTATGGATATTTTTGCTTTCAGTCCCACTTTCGCTGTCAGGAATGCACACACTGCCTGGTGTTTTTATAAATGTCATCAAATGCCAACAGTTTTCTAAAAGTCTTTTACAGCTTCCAGCCTGACATATTTTGGGATTTCTTTCATTTTTTTTGCATCAAATCTTTGAACAACTTTGCAACAACTGACTCACTTTCATTGTTTTATTATTGTGCATCTTTTTATGTTTTTATATTATATTATATATTAAAGCAAATCTAAAGCCTGAAATGTTAACTGTCAAGTCCCAGGATACATGATGAAAACTGTTGAGTCAAGGTTCTCCTATGACCCATGACGTTAATCAGAGACAGTTTATTTTGACTTCCTGTCATCTTTTTAGCATAACAGTCTGAAAATTTTTGAAAAATTCCCCAGATTGTTGCAGTAAATATTCTTGTTAACATCCTGGAAAACTATAACAGAGGCTCTTTAAAAAGGGATTTTCCTAAATACAAATAATTTTGAGGATTTGGCCTTTTCTTAAAGGAAAATCACATGGTTTATAATAAATTAAATCATCATTTAAAAACTGCATTTTGTATCTACTTATCTTTTTCTAATATTAAACTTTTTTGATGATCTGAAACATTTAAGACTGACAAATATGGAAAAAAAAGAACTCACAAAGGGGACAAATAGTTTCGTGGTGCTGTGAAGGTAAACTAAAACTGCAAAGCTGCTGCTTTCAGACCTTTTCATTACAATTATATTAGCAGCATTAGCATGCTAGCAGAGTAGCACGTAAACAAACCCCATTCCTCATTAGCTAGTTTATAACACACAGGGAAAAAATGCTCAAAAATGTCTGTGACATCCTAGGAAAGGAAAAACTAAACCCCAAAAATGAACAAGAGACAGCATTATGCTGAGCAATCTCGAGGCTAATGACTGTGGTGGGTCTTTACTGCTATTTAACTCAATTCCAGTGCAGTATGTTGCATTACTGATCGATGCAGTGGTGCATGTCACACAACTGGCAAGATGATGGCTAATTTAAGTGTTTAATACTATTAAGGTGGATTACTGTAACCTTAAATCATGTTTTGATTCAGTTATCTAGACCTCTGCAAAACAGCTGCCTAGCCCTGATCTGCAGCATCATGCCTTTAATAAATCAATGGTGCATATGGTGATATAATTTAATTCAATTCAATTCAGTTCAATTTTATTTATATAGCGCCAAGTCACAACAAACAGTCGTCTCAAGGCGCTTTATATTGTAAGGTAAAGCCCCTACAATAATTACACAGAAAACCCAACAGTCAACACGACCCCCTATGAGCAAGCATTTGGCGACAGTGGGAAGGGAAAACTCCCTTTTAACAGGAAGAAACCTCCGGCAGAACCACGCTCAGGGAGGGGCAGTCATTTGCTGTGACCGGTTGGGGCTGAGTGGAGAGAGACAGGACAGAAGACATGCTGTGGAAGAGAGCCAGAAATTAATAATAACTAATGATTAAATGCAGAGTGGGGTATAAACAGAGTAAAAAGAGGTGAATGAAAAACACTCAGTGCATCATAGGCATATAGCAGCATAACTAAGGGATGGATCAGGGTTACCTGATCCAGCCCTAACTATAAACTTTATCAAAAGAAAAGTTTTAATCCTAATCTTAAAAATAGAGAGGGTGTCTGTCTCCTGAATCCAATCTGGGAGCTGGCTCCACAGAAGAGGAGCCTGACAGCTGAAGGCTCTGCCTCCCATTCTACTCCTAAGTATCCTAGGAACCACAAGTAAGCCAGCAATCTGAGAGTGAAGTGCTCTATTGGGGTGATACTGTACTTTGAGGTCTTTAAGATAAGATGGGGCCTGATTATTCAAGACCTTGTATGTGAGGAGAAGTATTTTAAATTCTATTCTAGATTTAACAGGGAGCCAATGAAGAGAAGCCAATATGGGAGAAATATGCTCTCTCTTTCTAGTCCATGTCAGTACTCTAGCTGCGGCATTTTTTTTCAGCTGAAGGCTTTTCAGGGAGCTTTCAGGACAGCCTGATAATAATGAATTACAATAATCCAGTCTAGAAGTAATAAATGCATGAATTAGCTTTTCCGCATCACTCTGAGAAAGGATGTTTCCAATTTTAGAAATATTGTGCAAATGCAAAACAGCAGTCCTACATATTTGTTTAATATGTGCATTGAAGGACATATCCTGGTCAAAAATGATTCCAAGATTTCTCACAGTGTTACTGGAGGCCAAGGTAACACCATCCAGAGTGAGTGTGTTTCTAATGTTTCTAAGATTTGTGTGGCCAAGCACAAGAACCTCAATTTTATCTGAATTAGAAGCAGGAAATGTCTGTTCTAAGATGTTTACTTCACACTATGACTCAACACAAACTCAGCTAGCCATTATTAAGCCATGACGAAGAAGACATTTCATAAGGAGGCATACATAGATCCACAAACTTTTTTTAATGTTTTCTTTTTCAAGACTGAAGCTCCAGTAATGTACAGTTTGACTTGCTTATCACAGCCCACATCTTCTACAGCTGTATTTTATGTCCTTGCCTGTATCTTAAGACTTTACACGTGCAGTACTGTGAATGTCATGGTTGTGACTGCAAAACACAAAAACGTATTCATCAAGAGGTTTGTATTCCTTCAGCTTTTCTTTCTTAAAGATCAAGGATGTCAAACATGAGTAAAAATTGCCATAAAGTCATTCATTCCTCCATTTTTGTCAGTTAAAATATCCTGCTATTTCTTTTGATGCCAGCTTTCCTACAAAAGTAAAAACAGATGAAAAGTTAAAAGTATCTTAATTGGTTGTGTAAAATATTATTGTTTTTTTATTCTACATGTGAAGGTGGGACAGCAGACCCACTGAATATAAATGTTTTCAGTGTACTCATTTACATTTATTAAAGTAAGGAGACATTATTGACATAATTTTATTGGTCCAGTCCACTTAAGATCAAATTGAGCTAAATGGATTAAATGACTTTGACACCTCTGGTAATGATAGTAGGATCCACAAAGAAGCCCTTGTTCCACTGGCAGCCCATGATGTAATGCTGCCTCCACCAAGTTTGAGAGATGATGTGATATGGTTTGAATCATGAGGTGTTACCTCTCTTTCTCCATACTTTTCTCTTCCTATCATTCCAGTACAAGTTCATCTTGGTTTCATTTGTTCAAAGAACTGTTTTCATAACTGCACAGCCTCTTTTAGATATTTTGTTTGGTAAAGTCTAATCTGGTCTTCTTGTTCCTGAATCTAACCAGTGGTTTGCACCTTGTTGTAAATCTCTTTGGACCTCATATTGAGAGAAGTTTAACGCTTAGAATGAACTCCAGATCTATTATCTTCTTAATAGGTCATGAAATTATCAGGGAACAAGTCATGAAACTGAAAATTGGGAATTATGTATAAAAGATAGTTGTAACTCCTAAATATTTAATGTAATACTTTTGTTAAACCTCTTGAATTAAAGCTGAAAGTCTACACAGAGGCAAAATTACAAAAAAATGTGTGTCACTATCCAACTACTTAGGGACCTGACTATATCTACTGTACACAGCATGGATCCTACAGCTGTAAATAGGTAATTTGCTGTACCCAGTTAACAAAATGATGTAGGTGGTGTTTGTGTGAGAGAACAGGGCATACCCTCTGGAGGGTCCAGTGATTGTGGACCAGCGGGAAGGAAGCCAGTCATGGCCCACTCTATCATCTCCCTGGTCTGAAGATCCACCCCCTCCGCATCATCACTGGCATCACAGGAAGGAACTGGCCTCCCCGCCCGGACGCTGGCCACCTAAACACAAAATACACAAACAATTTAATGATATGCATCAACCAAATGTTCTATATCACTAATTTGAAACAGAAAAAAATATCTGTTTGTGGTAGTGATGTAAAATAGCATTTGAAGAGGTTCCTGTGATGAGTTAAAAGATTTTTAAAAACCTGTAAATGTAGTGGCAGCATACAAAATACAGTGCATGCCAATGAGACTGCTCTCTCTCACTTTTTCACTGAAAACAAACCCCACACAAAATTATAGATTGCACTGCTATTACCCACATGTTACCACTTTTAAATTGTGGGCAGATCTAGATGAGAATGCCACCTCCAGAAATGCAAAATAGCCAACCATGCCGAATGCTCAAGAGAGGAACGACTGTTAGACCTGCAGATTTATATTTTTGGCTTTTTTGGCATTTGATTTCATCCTGAGAGATTTATCATTTTTTAAGTCTATTAACAGAAGATAACTATCTATTACTCATCTACACACTTGGTGCAGAGGTTAAAAGGTGGGTTTGTTACCCGCAGAGCCTCGAAGATGGCTTTCCGGTACATGGACTGTTTGTTGTAGGTTGGTTGGTGAAAGGCAGATGAGAAAGAGCTCAGGGGCATCAGCTTTTCCACACAGACCTACACAATGAAAGAGGAAAGCCATGAATCATCATCAGAAAAGAACAGACCTTGAAATCTTTAATGATAGTCTATAGTCTTTGGGCACTATAGGAAGAGAGTTTCTTTTAGAGAAGATGACTTAAAAGCTTCATCTTAGTTTATTAAATTCTGAATGTTAGAGATTCAAGAGAAGAAAATGAAAAATTGAAGGTCATCTTTTATCAAATCTGAGTGAAAGAACTCATTGAAATTTCTGCTGAGGAACTGCTGATAGTCTACAACAGAAGATAGATGAGTCAAATTATATTTAAAAGGCTATTATTCTGCCATTTGTTGTGATCCTGGATCATATGTAATATGTAACATTCATTCATTCATGTTTATTTATATAGCGCCAGATCACAACAAACAGTTGCCTCAAGGTGCTTTATATTGTAAGGTGAAGACCCTACAATAATTACAGAAAAAACAAACAGTCAACATGACCCCCTATGAGCAAGCACATGGTGACAGGGAACCGTTGAAGAGAAGCCAACATGGAAGAAATATGCTCTCTCTTTTTAGTACCCGTCAGTACTCTAGCTGCAGCATTTTGGATCAGCTGAAGGTTTTTCAGGGAGCTTTTAGGACAGCCTGATAATAATGAATTACAGTAGTCCAGCCTGGAAATCCACGAATTAGCTTATCACATCACTCTGAGACAAGATGTTTCTAATTTTAGAAATTAAATTTAAAAAATGCAGTCCTACAGATTTGTTAAATATGCGCATTGAAGGACATATCCTGGTCAAAAACAACTCCAAGATTTCTCACAGTGTCACTCAAGGCCAATGTAACGCCATCCAGAGTATGTATCTGGCTCAGCACCATGCCTCTAAGACCTGCGGGGCTGAGTACTATAACCCCAGTTTTATCTGAATTAAGAAGCAGGAAATTAGAGGTCGTCCAGGCCTTTATGTCTTTAAGACATTCCTGCAGTTATCTAATTGATGTGTGTCACCTGGCTTCATGGATAAATAAAGCTGGGTATCATCTGCATACCAACGAAAATGTATGCAATGCTTTCTAATAATACTGCCTAAGGGAAGCATGTATAGTGCAAATAAAATTGGTCCTAGCACAGAACCCCGTGGAACTCCATAATTAACCTTAGAGTGTGAAGAAGACTTTTCATTTACATGAACAAATTGGAGTCTATTAGATACATATGATTCAAACCACTGCAGCCTACCTGTAATGCCTATGTCATGCTCTAATCTCTGTAATAAAATGTTATGGTCAACAGTATCAAAAGCTGCACTGAGGTCCAACAGGACAAGTACAGAGATGAGTATACTGTCAGAGGTCATGAGAAGATTATTTGTTACATTAGAAAAAGGGAAGGGTCTAAAGTCTTTACAGTTTTTGTCTGTTTCTCATGAGTATCAACAAGAACTTAAAATTCTTAGGAGTGACTTCATTCCTGTTTTGTTTTTTTTCCTGATTGTTAGAAATTATTTTAAAGCCATTTCATTTTTTCTATGAGCCTTAATATGTAGATATTTTTCTAAAGACTGTTGCACCTAGATGCAATTTGTAGATAGGCACACTTACAGGTTTCAGTTATTATTATTTTATTTGCAGTTTCATTTAATTATAATGATAGTACATGTTCTCTTGACTCTCTTGAGTGCATTTTATGTTTAGCCACCAATAAATCAGAATCAGATCAGTCTAGTCATAACACTAATGATACTCACCACAGAGAATTTGCCGTCACCAAACCACATCACCCAGCGAGTGCCGTCTGCAGCTCGACTCCGGCCGCTCATCCACCAGGAAACGATCCTGCCGGGCCACCATGAGAAACCTCGCAGCTTCCCAAACACCAGCGCCCCAATGCCAAAGCCTCGTCCATCCTGTTGGCAAACACACAGAGAACTGACTTCCAACTTATTAAATAGCTGCTAAACTGAATGTTATTCAAAGTTAGATATAATGAAGGAAAATTACACTTGAGCCATTTTTTTTTTTTGAAAAGGAGTTTTAAAGGTCGATGAGTTTCTTAGCTACAGTTTCTAGAGTGTCTTCAATTAAAGACTTTTTAAACCCCCTTTAATATCAAACAGAATAGAATTTAAGATATTTTTTCTTTTTTTATTTACTGGGAAACAGGTCAAAGAATTACAAAATGCAAACAGTTTTATCAGTACTCCACAGAACATGAGCTGGAAGCATTTAGAGATTACTAATCAGGGCCCACAACTACTCGGGCCCACAACAGCTTCTGTATGAAGTTAGTATTAATATCGACTTATAGATATAATTTATTGATCCCATGAGGGAAAATGTTAATTTCTTGTTTGAAAGTCACAGAGCTCAGATAAATAACTACAAAAAAGGGCAAAAAATATCCTACAGACATGGAAACCGACCACAAAAAATGACCACAAAGAGATGCAATCTAGGAGTTCTCTATAAGAGGAGTGGGGGTCTCAGAGGTAATGCATGTGTTCAACTCCAAATCCTAAACATTTATTGGCTACTTGGCCTCAACAAATGTGACCTCCCCCCCAAAAAAAACAAAAAACATAAAAAAACAAAACAAAACAGAATACCTGCACTTTGTGATAAATGTACTTCTTAATATTTATCACTGGGCAAAATGAAGGCGTCTCATCACTGTAACCTTTTTGTGCTTTAGAGAATTATGTGCAGTTGTCACTGAACTTAGGTTTTATGTGAAAATATGTATTGTGTTATGGCTTCTATGCACCTCAGGACCACACCGAATACATATAAAAACAGTTTTTATTTTCTAAACTTTTTTGAAGTAGACAAAGTGCTTGAATAAGGAACAGTTTTCTTGTTAGCTATAGAGCCAAAGGTACTGTAAGGAAGAAAAGGTTGAAAAAAAAAATAGAATTTCAAGGTAAAATGATTCAATAGTTTTTTTTTTTAATTGTCACAACTTTTGTTGTTCTGTTGTTCTCAGATTTACACATTTAGCCAGGAGTTCTGGCAAACTGAATTTTTCTTGTTCACCAAATTACAATAAACCCATGAGGTTAACAAAAACATTTGTGGTTTGGTACAGATTTTTACACCTGATGCAACCCTCCCATTTATCCAGGTTGGGGAACAGCAGGTAGTACACTAGCTTTTAACCCCCACCTGTACAAGGTCAAGTTTGTGTTTCCTCCTGGCTTCGAATTGGGGACCTTTAGTGTCATGGTCCCTGAATCTCAGACCCAGGGTTTGGGCTATTCTGAGTTTCAGTTTCCTTTTGGGTTTAAGTATGCATTATGTTTGAGTTTGCTTCTTGTGTCTTATGAATCTTTAGTTGTGTTATGATTCTAGTATTTTGTGTCATTTCTGCCTGTTTAGAGTTGTTCATATTATGAGATTTTCAAGTCTTGTTATCTTATATTTTTCATAGATTCTTTATAGTTTATTTTCTAGGCTTGTTTTTAGAGTCTTCTAGTGCTGCTCATTACCGGGTGCTTATGGATATTGGTTATTCATATTTAATTCCATGTTTTCAGTTTTTTCCTGCCTCCCCTGTGTTTCTCGTGTCCTATAGTTACTGTAAGTCTCCATCGATGTGTTTGTTGTTCTCGTGGTTTGGTTGCTTCCTGTTTTATTTTGGTAGTCCTTTGCCTCTTGTGCTCTGTATTTAGTTTTGCTTCTCCCTTGTCTCGATGTCTTCCAGCAGCATTGCCTCCGCCAAATCCTAAAGATCTGCTACGTCGATCATGTTACCGACAAAGAATTCCTACAAAGGAGTGGCGCGGTCAAACTTCAGACTTTAGAATTCAGACATCAGACTTCGACTAGCCAGCCACATTCTCCGTATGGACAACGTGCAGATCCCCAAGATGGCAATGCGCTGACAGCGCAGAAGAGCACATGGACGCCCCTGTAACACCTGGTGAAGAACACTCAACCAAGATCTAAAGGCATCAAATATGTCATGGGAAGCAGAACAGCAGAAACCCTGGCGCAAGATCAAAAACAGTGGTGTTCATTTGCTGCCCGATATGCTACATAGCATGGGAGGATCTAAATAAGTAGGTAAAGTAAGTAAGTCTTGTCTCATGATCATAATCTTGTACTGTTTCCCTGCTACCTCTTTCCCTGTGTGTTCCTGGGATGCTGTTTTGGATTTAGTTTAAGACTTTTCAGTCTAATAAATCGCTCATCTTTTGTCCTTGTGAATGATGCCTTTGTGCCCTGCATTCTGGGTCCTCACACATCACCTAGTGACGTTTCATGTGTTAGGCAAAAGTGCTAACCTCCACTTTACACATTTACACATATATTAAACTTTTAAGGATATTTATATTGCTTGTATGTAAGGAATCCATAGTGTAGTGGTTAGTACAATTATCTAGCAAAAGGTCCCTGGTTCGCAACTAGGAGGAAATGCAAACCGAGCCTCGTGCGGGACAGTCACAGATTAATGTGCAATCCCTGCGGGTCCAAAGCCAAAAAAAATTGGAGGTTACCAAAGTAAATACAATAAAATGTGTATCCATCTCCTACAGGAAAAAAAGGAGAAGCTGTGGAGGCAAAGTTTTAAATTGCTGCCACTAGAAGTGTTTTATTTCTGTATCTTGAATCTGGATTATTTGGTCCCCCTACTGACTACGTATAAACAGTATTTAAAAAATAATAATAGCACAAGGAAATTACCAAGTACATCAAAAACTGAACAGGTCAAGGACATCAACACCAACTCAAAGAAAAACATATTCACACTTCTCTATGTCAGTCAAAAGGGATTAAAATTGATTAAAAGGAATTAGCTTATCTAAATTTTCAAGCTTCTGCAGATTGTTCCATTTCTGTGGAGCACAGTACTTAAAAGCCAGTTTCCAGATCACAGTATTAGCAGAATATTATCTTCAAGGACAAAATAGTCGTAGGACCTAGCCTAGTGTGAAATTGATCTATGGTTAAACAAAGACATGTAAGATAACCAGGAAGCTTGCCAAGGACTACTTAAATAAAATGCAATGCCTTTCTTGTCTCACTGCCACCCAACTTCCTCATATTGATCTTAAAGATGTGTTTTAAAGTCATCCCCAGTTAGAAAGTGTAAAATATTATACTGCATCAAGAGATTTTAAGACTAAAAGCAGAAGTATGTGTCTAAATTAGTAATCTATAACAAAAAAACACTCACCAAACAGCCTTCTTGGCTTGGCTTCTATCTATAAAATAACATGTTTTCTTGGATTTTTTTAAGGACTTAGTTTATTAATTGATTCTGAAGCACAGCGTTCAATCAAACCAGAAATGTGTATATGTTATATATTTATAAGATGTCATTTTTTAAATTGGTGTACAAATAGAAGCACTAACATTCATGAGTATTGTGAAGACTTTATGCTTTATCAGTAATTTAACATTAATTAAAGTTGGCTATAAAACAGCAAGTAACATGCAAGTTATGAAGTGCATGGGCAACAGAGGGCACTGTTGTATATAAAGTAACTTTGACCTTGTACAGGTGAATTGTACTGTTTCTAACTTTTATCCTTAAGCTAACACTTAATTGTAAATAAAAGTGGTCCAAGAATAAAACCCTGTGGGACACCTTTGTTAACACCATCAGCCACAGCCACTTGCTTTTCAACAACTGAGATAATTTGCAAACCAATTATAGATTTTTTTTCCCCTTAAATCCAATCAATTTTTAGATCTCCAAAAAAAAACCTGATGATTGTGAGCATTTGATATAAATAATAGCGCCTTTCAAATTATTGACACTGTTTGAATTGTGAAGCCTTTTGCTTTCAATGTATAATTTGAGACAGCGCCATTCAAAGTAAAGTGATGACAGAAAATGACAGAGAGGGAGGAGAAGAAGCAACAAATGTTCCCAGCCAGACTGGAGATGAGTCACAGTGGCACTCCCAGAGCTTTCAGTTATACCAACATCACATATTGCACATGGCTTTCCAAACTGAATCAAGTGTACCAAATTTTCATCAAAGTGGAGGTTTAATATTGCTTTATCACTGTAGGTAATTCTGGTCATATTGGCTTAAAAGGTTTGACAGAAACTTGAAGATTATATTTTAAGTTTGAAATTAACCTTTTGGTGAGATTTATTCTGTCAGCTCCAGTTCTTAAAGTTTAGAATAAACTCAGATGCTAAATCATTTACCTACCCACTGTATATTATTTGCTACACAGTGGACTAACCAATGAACAGATGCTGACAGCTGGTGATACATGTGCTACAGAATTATACCCCTAATTATTTCTGCCACTAAAACAAAGGCAGAACATCTGCACCACATTTGAGATACTTTAGCATTGCTACTTTAGTACGTGCTGTAATTGCAAAATCTTACTGCAGCATTTAAATACAAATTTATAACACATATATGTACATGGCTTAGTTTATTTACAATATACATCACCTAAACGACATTACCGACATAACAGAAACTGCTTCTGTAACGCTGTTTTTTTCAGTATATAATCTGCGAATCATCCTTTCAAAGCAAAAAAATACATCCAATTCTTTTTAAAGCAGGAGCTTAACATTTAACATACTGGAAGATATTTAAAGTTTAGACTGAGCAACTAAAAAGTCTCTCAAAAGTGGAAAGTGTATGACATTAGATCATTTTTTTTCTACTGATAAGACACAGGTCACAATGCACTGTCTTGGCCAACAGTGGTAATGTACAGCTTCTGCACACATTTTTGTGGTGTCACGTGATGATTTTGTAGCACACCAGCCGGCCCTACACCCACTCTTGCCACATTAAGTTCAGACCAAACCGTGACCAACCGTCACGGCTGTTTGAGAGAAAACGGAGGCGTCTGGTTGCAACCCATCAAATGTACTGATAAAAATTGGAAAAAAGTGTGGCTGGCTATTTACAGGTGAGGCATAAACTCAGAGAGTCCTGATTTTAAAATTAATATCATCGCACTATAGATTACAATAATCAATGCCAGTGCCGCATATGAATGGTTGAGCATGTCTCACAGTGTGACTGGAACAGTATATTTTTTTTTCATTGTAAATCATAAATATCTGAAGTCGTTAAACTCTTAGCAAGCTAGAAAAGCAATCTGACGAAGTACTCACGCTGCCATGTAGGTGCAATCCACTGTGAGGACTTAGTTCTCTGACCTGTTTACAATGACCCGAGCCTCATACACAGCGGTCCTGTTTCCTTGTCTTTGACTTGGAAGAACTTCTGCCTTCAAGCCACAAAACTCTGAGTCTGTATCATGATATTTGGCGTTCAGTACATGGCAGTAGACAACATAATTGTAAGCATCCAGTGACTTGTATGCGCAGCAACTTCTCTCTGGGTTTCTTCACCAAATACACGTATATATCTGCCCACGGATACTGGGCCACTTGCTAACGTACCACAGGGATCGGAGTTGGTTGCCGGTGGTCAAAATTAATTTTTGCAGGTAGTTTTCACGATCTTTCGTTGATAATCCCTTCTCATAGATTGAAATGCTATTGAACTCCACCGTATTTCCGTTTCCAAAATGCGCGTGCATTGTTGCACGTCATCATTGTTTACAAACAGTAAAGGGTCTATAGCTAACAGCTGAGATTGTACAGTACCTCAGTTCAGTGGAGTGGCAGGTGAACAACTGCTAGCTAGAACCCCAGCCTTGAGGTATTGTTATTTGGTGCTATATAAATAAAACTGAATTTGATCAAATGTAATAACGGTACGCAGTAATATGCATGTTTTAGTTTTTGCATCCATAAGTCTGCTATTGTCTGTTGTCATCAGGTAAGTGAGTAGACATTCACATGCCTGCCACAGAGACTTTACATTAAAACGCACCAACTTTGTATGCACCCTTTATGTGGAACTCAAACAAGCATAAAAGCAATGACACCTCGTCTGTGGTGTCTGTGTGGATTTCCATGTCTGTAACAGAGCATCATTACATCCCCTTTCTGGACACTTCTAAAACATGTTGTGCCGCATCTGGTGGAGTCGCAAGCAAAAAGTACAAATCAGTTCAGTAGCTGCAAGTCTGAGTCATGAACTGGGAGGTTGTCAGAGGCTGGACCAGAAATGACAGCCAGAATCCCTCACCTGGTATTCTATCTCACTGGGCGTGGGCTGTTCTCCCCTAGCTGACCGGCTCAGGAGTCACGGCAACCGTGGGAGAGGCTGGGTCTGTGTGTTGTTGTGAAGGAGGAGGAGCTGGACTGGCAGGCTCCTCCTCTTTCTGAAAGTCAGCTTCTGTCAGGTCATCCATCATATTTATTTCCGCCTCTCTGTAGGCCCGTCGCTCTGCCTGCGAGAGAGGAAGGAAACCTTTATTCCATCTCTTTTATTTTACGAACAGGTGTAGATTTCACAAGGTGATGCAGGGGAAAAGTCCTTCCTAAAAAAATTAAAAACAAATGCCTTCAATGCCTCAATAAAAACAAGGAAGGAGAAAAAAAACTTTTATCTGTGAGGTCTAAACGCATATCTATTAGCACATACACAGCCGCACATCCTGTCCTCTGGTGCCGAGCACATGCTGGTAGGTTGATAACCATGACAGAAAAAAGAGGATGTGGTCAGATAACGGGGCATTTTTTCTTAAATAGTCTTAAAAACAAGCAATTTACTTTAGTTTAGAAATGCTGTTGGATAATTTTCTACTCTTCAGAAAAAGCTGTCTGTTCACTTGTGTGCATGATTCCTAAAAATTATCAAAAGCCAACTGTGTGAGGGTTTTTTTTTTTTGTGAATGTGTGGAAAGTTTTAAACATGAATAAAGCAGCCTGATATCAGTCAGACAGAACTGAACTGACTTGTCACACTCTGACTCTCACACAGAGGAGGACAGCAAACTAAATCATATCTATGCATGTCTTGACTCATCAGTGATGATTTTGAATGAGAAAATTTGGGGTTAATTATCATTTGGAAGCAAATGTCAGCAGAATGTCTGACAGCTTCAACGCATTATATTCTAGCACATGTCAAATTGTGGAGTCTGATTTTGACATTTCTACTAAAAATTGATGCAGAAACCCTAGAAAATGGTGCACTAAAAATCACCCAGTCTCGTGCTTAAAGTGTCACTCATATTCTGACTAAATCTATGCCCATAATTTTTTGATTTTCTACCTGCCCAAGGCTTTAATCTGCTTCACTGGATGGTTTATCAAAGTGTAAAAATTGCAGTGAAGTTGATATCGTCATTTTGAGGTGAGGTGATGCCTGCATTATGGCATAAATAATGTATCCGAACTAATGGGAAGTTTTAATCAAATTAAAAACATCAGAAATAAACACACAAAGGGATGCAATACATTGACAACAGTGTTTCAGCTGAAGTGAATATTTCTTCAGCTCCTCACTGTGGAAGCTGTCTGTTTTTTTTTTGGTTTTCTTTTTGGAGGGGGGGTGATTTTTAACCTTTTCTAAGCATAATGAAAAGTTCAAATTCACATTACTAACTTCTGCCCTGTGTCAAAATTCCCAACACCAAAACTACAGAATTCACCATTTATGGCTGGCCTTTTGTCAGATTTTCCTTTGGGCAAAACTCCCACATATACACATATCCTCCTCCACCAGTATTGATATCATTAGATAAGGGATTACTCATTCAAATGTTTCGTCAAGTAAAACAACACATTTACAGTAGCTTCTGTGGATATGCCATTTTGCTTTTGCTATTTTACTGACACTAGAAATGTGAGAAGAAATGAGGTGGAGAATAATATGCAACAAAGGTCACTGACTCAATGGTTTGTTTGACCAGTGAACAAACACAAAAATCTGCCACTGAACACTGAAAGCAACATTTCAAAACACTGAAACTAAATAAAACAAAACTGAAATAAAACAGGACATGTTGGATTGGCTTAACAGGCACATTTTCAAAAACTAGAAGATGTTACATTTCAAATGAAGACTGAGACAAATTGGATTTTTCAGATTTTCTGTTATCATCAACGCTGACTCTAACTCTAATCCACACACACACACACATGGACACACACTCTGACTGTCATGGCCCCAGGGCTTTTGTGTATTTGGGCTCTTCAGTGAATATATTTGAGTTTTGGGTTTCTGTTTGGGTTTTATTGTTCTTGTGTTTGAAGCTTTAGACTCCTGATTTGATGGCTTCATTACTCTAACAGTGAGTTTATCGTCCTCTGTCCTCGTGGTTAGCATGTGTTTTTTGGTCATTTCCTGTTTTACAGTGAAGGCATGTCTTCTGTGGCGTCTGATTCTAGTTTTACTTCCCACTTTTCTCACGCCTGTGCTAATTACATCCAGCTGTGTCTCCCACCTGTCTTCAGTTTCCTATCAGCCCTCAGTGTGTGTATATATTGTGCTGTCTCTCTGTCGTCTGCCATGTTGTCTGTTTAGTGCCTGTGAAGCTATCAGTTTACTTCCACCCCTGTGTCCAGCTGCCTTCTTCCTCATTTCTTGTGTCCATTATGTTTTCTGTTGAATAGTCATTTGTTGTACTTGGTCGACTCTGTGCCTTACATTTTGAGTCCTCTACACTATTATTCAGCTACACTGCAACATTAATACCACAGGGTTAAGAATTTAAACACTAAACCCAAATTCAAAAGAGCAAACTGACTATTAAAGAAAGGAAGCCATGGAGCCTAAAACTTATTTTAAAAGCAGACCACTCAGGCTTACATAAATTATACATATTACTTTAAAAGATGACTTAAAGACAAACTGAACTGAACACAGACTGGCTGCTTTGTCAGCTATTGTGTTAAAATCTTCCACACATAGTACTGTCATTGATCTTGTCTGGCATGCCTGCACCTGTCCAGGGAATCATCTCATCTATGATAACCTTTTTTTGTTTTATTTCTGCTCATCAACAGCAAAACACTGTCCTTCGAGGAGGTCTCATAACCGATGCCTTTTGTGGTTCTTTCCAGCTAAAGTGGTGGCTGCTCTAGATCAAGGCCCTGGTGCCCTGAGCAGCAGGAACAATCCTTTAATTGTTCCTCTAAACAGGAAGTGAGTGGGGAAAGAGGGTGCGGTGAGGAGGGAGTTCATTGAGTTCAACTCAGGAAGGAGAGAGAGGGAGAGAAGACAAAGAGCAAGAGAGTAAATAGGATTATATCGTAAAACTGGAAAATACAGCACAGACAGAACGAAAGAGCAGCACTTTGAATGGCAGTCAGGAACAGAGGGAGAAGATCCAGAAGCTCAGATTTTCAACTTAAAGTCAACTTCATTGCACCACAGTAGTGATCATTTACAAAATAATACTATAAGAATATATGATCCAAGTCTTGTATTCATATTTTCCCTGAAGTAAAAAGGTTTTTGCAGCACACATGTACCTAAAGAAATATTTTAACACCCTGCTTTTAACTGAGAGTTTAGGATCTAATCAGCTCTCATGTATGCTAAATATAAATCTAAAGCAAAGCTAAGCTGAGCTCAGATCACCACAAAAACAAAAAATTTTGTGAATTGTGAATAAATGTTTTATTAGTGAAATGGAGGTGGACTTAAAAAAAAAACTATAAACTGCAACTTAAAGGGAACCTAATATACAAATTTCCATCTAAATATTTTTATTCTTCCACTCACAGACTGGCCACCAGGGGGTGATGCCTATGGTTGCAAAAGGACATGGTCATATAAAAGTCTATGTGAAACCACCCCTCAGATCCTTTGATTTATGACCTCAGTAAACACTTTCCGGATTGACTTTATGGGCTCCGTCACAAGTTTTGTGTCTTACTGAATAGAACATGATGTTAATTTTGTAAATTACAGCCCCCATTAGAGTTAAAAAGGAGGATAAATCAGAGTACAGTTTATCCTATGACTGACAAGTCGCTACCATATGAGAGTGCAGTCTTCCTCGATTTCTCAGTTAGACCCTCCCTCCCTCTTTCAAGTTTGTGATGACTGGAATACTCAGCTCTAGACTTCAATAAGAAACGTTTCATGTCACTGTGCCCATCTTTTATAAACACACTTGGGATCTACTGGTCTAACTCTGCATGATTCAAAGTTCAGTATTTATCTTCTTCTGGGCCTTGATGTTGCCCCCTCATTTCATTCTTTGACATGAGATATTTTATCCCCAATCCCTTTAAAGACTAAAGGTTAAGAAATCAGGAAATGGAGACCCTAGAGGACAAGAAATATGAAATAAAAGCGAGATAAAAAGGGGAAAAAAACTCAAAAGTGGACCTACCTACATATTTTCAGTCTTGTACTCTGCTTAAGTAGCTTTACATGAATCAGAGACCAAAATAATCCTAATTTATTTTAAACTGGGCATTGAGTTCATTATTTGTCTCTTACTGACATCATAAACAGCCAAGAACAGAAAAAAGTAAGAACTGAGTGTTTACAGCAGTCTGAAACCTGAACTTTTGGCTCACAGAGATTACGTGAACATACCCTGACCTTATTACTTAAAACTTTAATCACATTTAATATGAGCAGCCACAATTGAAACAAGATATAATTTTCCTTTAAAATACTGCACAGGCACACACTGGCCACCAAACTGTAGTGAAATAGAAGTATAAATAAATACTTGAAGGAGACTTGGAGACCACAGACCTCCACCAAGACCAATTTTAAACAAAGTAATCTAGGTCAGCACCAAAATTGTAAAGGTTCTTACTTTTTTTCCACCTCCGCCTAAGTTCATAGAACTGGTTATTTTTGCATAATTCATAACATTACAACATAAAACCATGACCTCCACCAAGACTCATAATTGTGCATAAGTATTGTATTTAGTAAGAGTAGTGCCCACCTGTGATTATCAGTAATAGCTACCTGCAGAAAATCAAACTTCAGGGCTGAAAGACATCACAGTAATGTGAGTCAAGCTCTCAGCTTTACAAAAAGTGCAAAAAATAACCATATGCTCATTCCTAGAGACTCTTCTTGACCTAAAAACTTTTTAAACAATAGGGAGAACCATTTGTTTGTTACTCGAGCTGATGTGGAAACCACAATGTAATGAAACCAAAGTGTGAAGCAAAGACATTCTGCTGCATTCCTCTAAAAAGAAACAAGAAAAGGAGAAGAATGGTGAGGGCTACTGGTGGCATAAATTCACGTGGAGGAGATGGTTTGTGACAGTGTTCTCCTGAGTTTGACCCCAAGGTGAGAAGGTCGCTTCTTCTCGCTCCTGTTGGCCTCTGACCTCATAAAATCCTGATCAGCCTGTTACATGGATCATAGACAAACCACACACACAGTCACTTACACAAAGTGAGGAAATCTCCATATGTCTTCACTGGTTCCTAAAACATCTGGGAGGTTTAAAAAAGCCAAATTTTCCTTCCTGCAGTTATGCAGCAGCTATTTTTATCTTTTCTTTTCTGTTTCTGCCTGTGCAAATGTTTGTTGCACTAAAAGTAAAGCAAGCATGCTGTTCATAATGACCCTCTGTGATAATACAAGTCCTTTACAATGTCAGAATAAAGTTTCCCAGGCCTGTTCAAATATAAATTAACAATGTAACTGGACAGGGGTCACATATTTTTGCATATTAACCAGTTATTATTGTGTCAATCTGAGGGGTGTGCACTCAGCACCAGCTGATTTCCAGTCCTCTGCTTAGATATCACATTCCAAATCTTTGCTCCAAGGCTAATAATGGGAACTCTGATGAGCAGGATGTTGTTTTACTCATTAACAATGTACCCAAGAGGATCCAAGATGAATTTTGGTTAAATAAAGATCATCACAATAACATCAACTTTTTAAAAATAATTTTTCCTAAAAGAAAAACAACAACAGCAAAAAACATAGATTATTTTCTTTCTTTTTTTTTTTACCAGGTTGCCTGCCCCACAGTTTGAGAACCACTGATGTAATTCCAGAGTGACTGGGCTCTGTGGGGGCCACACCATCTGTTGCAGGATGATTTGTTCCTTGTGTGGCTGAAGATAGAGCTTTATGTCTCTGGCTGTGTGTTTGGTGTCATTGTGAGGCTGGAGAATGAATCTGGCGCCAATCAGATGCTTCCCTGATGGTATTTTGTCTCCATAAAACAAGTTCCTATAACCTCTGCACAGTCTGCGTGAGTGCATGCTGCATGAACCATAGTTTAACATTTTTAACATACACGCATGTCACACTTATTTACATTTCTCCCATCTTTGTTTGGGCATTCTTGCCATTTTACTCTAACAATGTAATTTACTTTTTAGCCACAATAACAATCCGCTTTAGGGACAGGCATGAAATGTTGTACAGATACAGCAGGAATGAGTCCAAATACAGGTCTTGAAGTCAAAGGTTTTTAGGTTAGATGCCTGGAGAAAAAAAAAGATCAGTTAACACAATCTTTAGATATTTTTATGTTTTGTTCTACAACTAAAATATGTAAATACAGCAATCATGGATTGTGGAGCTTTTATGCATCTCACAGAAGGTGATTGCTGAACAAGTGGCTAAATGAGACTACAGAAGCTGATTTTCAATGTCATCAAGTCAGCCACAAAGTGTTAAACAGTGGAATCAAATGGTGTTGTTAGGTAATAAAAAGCCTTTAATATCTGTTTTAAAAAAATGTAGACAAAGCAAGTCTAGAGGGCAAAAAAAATAAAGCTGGTCTGTAGTCTAATATCTAAGCTTAGGAAGGTTCCTGAGTGAAGTGATCCTGAAGTATCTGCTTGTCAGGCACAATAAGAGGTTTAAATGCTAAGGAAAGGTGCTTCAGTGCTTCCTTTGTTACCTAAGTTAGCAGAGGATACATGGAACCATCATTATGAAAGTAAAGGAGATAATGGTATCCCACAAATCAGGCTGTTTATGAAAACAACATAGCTGACAAGTGGCACAAATAACATAATTTTTACACTTCATGCCATAACCTGCTGATATATTTTGAAGCTTGACACAGGCTGTTAAATGATGAAAATTAAGCTGCTGAGATAAAATCTACTTTTTCTGAAGTTGTTGCCTTGCATGAGGAACATACGTTTAAATATTAAATGATCTGAGGTATACTGAAATAATCAAAATGAACTGAATGTGAGGTATTTGGACAATAAGATGGATGAGCTCGGTGAGCTAATTACACCATGAGTGTAGTTTGATGTGTTTCATAGAGACGTTGCCACACACACACCACCGTACTTGGCTTCAGGACTTTTCAGTTAATCTGAGCAGTAAGAAGAAATGTAGTGCACTAGTTGCAATTTAAACATGGTGTAGAATAGTGTTGTGCAATATCACAATACTATTCTATGACTGAAGTGTGTCAATTACAGAATCTTCTTTTAATCTTATAGAAACACAGCAGAAACACTGAAAATCTGAACTGTTCACACCATCTGAAGAGAGAGCCCAGAAAGGATTTTAGTAAAAGAAAATAGTCTACATTCACCATGACTTAACATTCAGCAGATTTCGCATATGCAGACCCGGCATATAAAGATGTCCACGTGATGGACCATGACTCTGTAACCCTGTGATCCAAGATAAAAACAACAAACACTGGATCCCACTGATCCTTCACTGTACTCAGAGGGTACAACAGGGAAAGATAATGAAGATGAGTGCCACCTCTTTGTTACTCTGCTCATGGTGAGGGTGTAGACAAAATGGCATGTTCTCCAGAACCAGAGCCACAAGGACACTTTGTGAATCTCACCACGGAGTGGCTCACTGTGTCTAAAAAAACATATGTCCAGAATTTAAGAGCAGAAAGGCCTGCTAGAAGGTCTTCAAAAAGCTACAGGAGATGTTCAGCAGTAGGTGCCACATGGAGTCATTGGAATTATTAAAGGAGCTAGCCGTGAAGCAGTAATAGTCCAGCATTTAAGGATGTACACCAGCAAGCTTGCACCAAGCTTTCCACCTGCAGTTCGTTAAAAGATGTCCTGAAAGTTTGTGTTTTGCAAACCAGGACTGTCAGCATTGTGCTGACAATATTGCACAGGAAAACTTTACACTCCAACAAATCCCATTCCTTAATACTCCCCCCAAAACAATGAAATCTGCAAACTCCAGCGTGTTCTTGTACGTCAAGTGATTTTCCATGTTTTTTACTGCAGTATTTTTGACTACAAGATGATCAACTCTTTACAGCAGTATCATATAATTGTGATATAAAATGTTTATCCTGTTTCATCTCTATATTCTAAATTTTAACCTGATCTCATCTAAACTTTGTTGCTGTTGTTGTGCAAGAAACTCAGTCATTACATGGAGCATCTGGACCGGATCATCTCATTAGAAGACTTGGAGCTGACTCGTGCTGTTGAGTGAGATCAGCCAAAGCCAGTCCTGCTTACTGGATGAAACTGTGTTTGTTGCCTGGCAACCTTAGCAGGTTGAACACTCCACCAGGAAGTTTTTTTCAGGGACGAGGATGACTCAGTGGTGACAGGCAGATATGCATTCATCACCTGCTTGGGTTTCTATGAGCGCAGGGCTCTGGGCTGAAATAACCAGCAGGGTCAGCTTCATGCAAACATCAGTGCGTAAAAAACACAAAAGGAAACATCACCTATATTTAAACTGTGGCTGCAGTGACTACACAAAATAACTATTAATCTGACAGTATTATTTACAGCTGTACAAGGACTTTATAGCACAAATCACCTCTATCATCAGTGATATTCACAAATACCGTATTACCTATTTACTCTGCAAATCAAACACAGAAACCTACCCATGTGCTTTTACTCACAACACAATATCTCACCACAGCTCTTTCAGAGGCATATTTACATGCAAATATTCTGACAACAATATCCTACCTCCTGCCAGTTTGGTCCCGCACCACAAAAGAAATCACTGAACCAATAGCAAGACTACACAATAGAGCGTACATGATTCATGGCAACTTTCCCTCCCTAACTCACCACTGCATTGCACTCTCACATTCTTGTGCCCTGACTTTTCAGAATTACACAACTAGTCAAGCCAATAAATTTTTACTTTCACATTCAAAATAATATCTCCTCTTCAGCACTCACTGCTGTGCCTTTTTTACGTGCAGAAATTTCAGTACAAAACAACTATTGTCACAGGTGGGAGTGTCAAACAAATATTTTAAATTTGAACATATATTGGAATATTAAAAACAAAAAACAAAACAAAATAAAGACCTTTAAGAGAAAGAAGTAAATAAGCATACCACCAATAGCAAAAGATAAGTGGAAAGATAATGATTTCAAGTAATCTTTTGTTTCCATATGTTCAAATAATGGTCAGCTTTTAACAGTAAGCAAATTAAATACATGCGCTTGTTAATGGTTGTAGCTTGTGTCAAAAATAAAAATAAAAAACCTTAAAAATACAGAACTCTCTGATGAGGTCCAATGAGGGGATACTCAATTGGTTCGACAGTAGGATTTTTGTGAATCAAGTTCAAGTTCGAGTTGAAGTACATACACTAAAAAGTGAAATAAGATCTAGTGTTACATTAGAGCAAAAGAGGTTTTCAGAGATTTTACATATATATATCAAGTTCATGTTCACGGACACAAATTGTCATGTTTTTTTTTTAGTGTCAGTTAGCAAGCACTCTGAAAGTGATGTTTTTCAAAGGAAAAGTGTTTGTGTCTGCAGCACATTTCGACTCTGCAGAAAAATCTATTTTATGTGACTCAGGCCCTTAAACCCCCAAGATTTTTCCCTAAGACATACTTTATTTATCAATAAAGATGTGAAATCCCTGCGCTACAGCAACCAAAACATTAAACACAAACTATGACAGAATAGCTTAAATGAAGTAGAACAGCTCAATAAAGAGACTAATTTGTTGTTTAAGTGAAAGGAAAAAAAACGGCTAGTCAACTCATGTCAATAATTAAGCACCCAGAAAACGGAAAGGTGTGTTTTAAATCTCTGAAATGTGTCAAGCTTTGTGCCTGGATAACTTCGCGCACACACCCTGTCAGATTAGTTTGCATGAGTGTGGATAACATTAGCAGTGCTAGCAGCAGTAGTCCTTCTTTCTTGCAAGCCAGCATCCACACAGCCGTGCTTAATGTGGTCATACATCACTTCAACTGAGTGGTTTTATGTTAGTTTATTCTGACACCAAGTACTGCAGAACAGTGCCGGTTAGCATAGCTGTTATCTGCTTTCTTTCTCCTTGCTCGTTTATAACTTCCCATCACAGACAGAGAAGGAGGCGCTCTTGTAGTGGATGATGGTATCCTAGCATTTTTGAATCAACACGTAACTGCTGTTGTAAATGAAGTCTAAATATTAGGAGCGTACTAGGTACAAATTAAAAAAATAAATGCAGGCAAGTGGTATGAGGTGGTAAAGAGCTTCTGTGTCAGATGCAGAAGAAAGTGTTGCTGCCTGTCCACCAAGTACATTTTCATCCTTCACAAATATAAAACATTAATTTTGTGAACATGGACACAAATCAGTAGCATGAAAAAAATACCAAATTTGTATTCAAAGAAATGAATCAATTGAACAGAGGTTGTGACTATTTCAGGAACTCCTCTGAGACTGCTGGAAGGACACACTTCCACCCACTGACTCAAACTGATAGTCTAATTCTTTTAATTTATGTTGTCTCCGCTGAGCTGCTGCATTTGTTTTGCTCTTGTATGGGCATTTTTTTTTAATGTATTGTATTATGGCTGTAACTTTTATGTCATGCGTGACAGGAAGCTGTTTTGTAAACCAGTTTTAATGGAGTTAGTATAGTTAAATGCAATTTATCTAATAAAATACTTGAAAATACATGAAACAACAGACTGTATTTATGCAGCTTCTGGTCAGCCTTTAAATACTTCACATTACCTGGGGCAACTACAATCAGGTGCCACATACGGATTCGTCAACTGCCAGCTGACTCATGCAGCAAACCAATTTTTAATAATCTCACTCTACATTACGACTGAGGGCAAGTTTAAGTTCTCACATATTGTTTTACAGCATATAACATCAAATTATTGATGCTGCAATTAGTAAAAGTGTGATGACTGTGAGGTTTGAAATTACCTTCCAACCTATAAAACACACGGTAATTAGGCCAGTTGGCAGCATTTAAGCTGGAAGACTTCCACTTTGCTGGGGCTCATTCAAGCTTCTATTCTATTGCTACGCTGCAGAAGATTTTCTGGGTTCACCAGCATGTGTGGTCACAAAGTTCACCACAAAACTATGTACTTTTTGAACTTCATACCACCGGCTCCTGTGAGTCTTTCTGTCAAAGAGAAACTCCTCAAATTCAGTCAGTAGATATAATGATGTATGATAATGATATAATAATGAGTATAATGATTCATACTTTGTTTAAAAACAGGTCCACATAAAACTGATCACTGGGTACTTTCAGAGCAGATGCTCATTTTTTTCATCAGTATCAGACATCCATCCATCCATCCATCTCCTCTTCCACTTATCCTGGTCAGGCTCGCTAGAGCCTATCCCAACTATCATAGGGCGAGACACCCTATACAGGTCGCCAGCCTCTCGCAGGGCTAACACAGAGAGACAGACAACCATTCATACTCACATTCACACCTATGGGCAATTTAGACTGACCAATTAACCTAACCCCAGTAACTGCATGTCTTTGGACTGTGGGAGGAAACCCACGCAGACACGGGGAGAACATGCAAACTCCACACAGCGAGAGAGGCCCGGGAATCTAACCCAGGCCTTCTAGATGTTATTCCAGCTGTGAGGCAGGAGTGCTAATCACCACGCCACCGTGCTGCCCTATCAGACATCTGCTTGTATTATTTCCCAATTTTCTTTCTTCATTTTCACTCTTATTTAAAAAAAACACCTTATGATATGAATGAGTTTTTAACAGTGATTAAAAATAAGACAGATTTCTTCAGGCAGGTCATTACAACTGAGGAGCCCTAACGGCAAATCATCTTCTGTCCTTAAGCGTAAGGTGGGAACAGTTAACAGGTTTCTGCCTGAGGAACTGAGGCTGCACACTTACTGATACAGGAGCAGTATATATATTCTGGGGTCAGGCCATGAAGGGCTTTAAAAGTAATAAGTAAAATCTTCAAACCAATTCTAAACGTAATGGGCAGCCAGTGTAAAGTCATTAGAACTGGTGTAATATGTCACTTTTCTTGGTTCTTGTAATAAGCCTTGCTGCCTCATGTTGTTCAATCTGAAGTCGATTTAATACTTTCTGATCGACACTCGTTACAAGACCATTACAATAATCTAAATGAGAGCATGAATGAGTCTGAATGTCAGTAAAACTCAGTATTAAATGGATCCTCGCAATATTCCTAAGGTGGTAGTAACTAGCCTGGCGCATTTTGAAACCACATATTTTAACTCATTTCCCTCACATGGGTTTTGTACTGTAACACCTGTTCAGCACTTGTTCAGCCTGGCACACAGCCCAATTAATTATTAAAAAAACAAAACATCTTTAGACAATGAAAACTAAACTGAAACAAATGAATCCACTCAAGAAAGCAAATGCAACTAAAGTGAATTGAAAACCTCTTTAAAACCAGTAAAAACTCTAAACTGTAATAGCTATGGTGTGAAACTCTTTATGTGTCTAATTGAGCTGTACAGAATAGATAAAACAGCTCGACATCTTCACATTAAATTAAAATGCACACTAAGTTTGAAGCCCATTGTCATGTGAAGGACAAATAACAGCAGGAGGTGGCAGAAAGACCCAAGAAGAGCGGTTTTAATGTCTTAAGTTACGACTCTGACGAACCCTTTGGCCTGGTCAGCGTTTTCACTCTCAGTGCCGCCCTCTCGACCTCTGACCCTTCACCCCATGACCTAACCAATGAGCCATTCCTTAAACCACACCCACTTTATGAGCGTGACTGACCCTGACCTGCAGACGAACCCTGCATTGCTCAACACTGCACACAATACACATACTGCAATTAAAAGAGCAGTTAAGACCCCCTCCCACATTGTCAATAAGCAACACTGCTCTTTCATTAGTATCGATCATGGCCGAGGGATGCGTTAAAGAAAGGCAATCAACGTTTTCCATGAAGGTCTCCTGAGAGACCCTAATGAAATGAACTAAACAACATGTGTCTGAGAGCTGTTTAAGAACAATAATAAAGTATTTGGCCTGACTGTAGCAAAGTAATTTGGTGTAGTTTTCCAATATTAGGTGGAAATTCAGCCAGTGGACCATGTTTTTATACAACTCAAGTTGTTTAAAAATGCACCCAAGCCTCCTGGTAATCCTTGTAACTTGCTGATGTTTTCCATTTGTTTACATTTTAAGTAAGTTATTGCTGGCCTTTCTAGTGACAGGAAATGTTGATCTTGCACCTGAAAAAAAGCTGTGGATTGGGCAGCCTTTGGCAGTCTCAGCATGTGTACAAATGGTGAATGAAGAGTTTCAAATTCCAACCTAGAAACATACGTTTTGTTAGTTATTGTGTGAGGTTCCAGCAACAAGAAAAGCAGGAAAGGGTTACAGCCATACAATCCCCTCTGTTAATGAGATACTGTTATCTAGCAGACCTCACCTGACCATGAAACTGTTTTTCAGTCAATTTGAGCCTCTGAAAATGGGGGACTATTTATAAAATTGCTGTAATTTCATTTAATGAAATAAAAGCAACTTTTGGCTGCTCACAAGGGGTTACGACAGCAAGTAGCTCCACATATGTGATTTGGCCCATGTTTTTTTTTTTTTACACCAGTTGCCCTTCCAGATATAAAAGATATTGAATCTCCTCTTGTAATCAAACTGGCAGGTGAATGTGTAAACCACTGCACTATGAAGGCACTCAGTAAAAGCTCTTAAATTAAAAGTCTGTACTTCAATAACATCTTGGTTGTTTGATTTTAAATCTACTTTGATGGTGTACCAAGGCAAAATTACAAAGAACTGTGTCATGGTCCAAAAACCTAAGGATCTGTCAGTAACACCAAAATCTTTTTACAAACATTCAGGGAGTTAAACTCTTCAGTGCATCCTTGAGTGAATATGATCAAAATAAAACTTATGATGATGCTAACTGTATCATACTTTGATTTGGTGGTGTTCCCTATAGATGGATTCAACTTTTCAAAAATCAAATAAACAGAAAACAAAATTACCGTGTGGCTGTTTTTTGGACAAAACCAAATTGTAATAAACTTTGCAGTCATACTTTGGTGTTCGTTTCCAGTATTTAAAAATTTATCACATACCGCTCCACTCTCAGGGCATTACAGCTAAACAAGACCTCCACAAAGAGCTAGCACTGTGCAAAGAAGTCCAAGTTTTGTGGTTGTTCTCAAAATTTCTGAAGCAGAAATAAAGCAATCCAAAAAAGCTGGCATAAACGTCTTGTCAAAGACGATCAATTTTTCTGAAACCATAAAAGAAGAACTGTAATTGTCTGAATTGATCTTTTGTACCTTACTTCTGTTTCTATTAATGGTTTCCAACCTTTAGATACTTAAAAAGGGCCACAAGATGAAGTTGGAAGGTCTCAAAGGGGGGAAAGAAAAAGAAAACACTGATGAAACACAAACATATTGTTTTGTATTACATCTAAAGTTCGCTCTTCTGGGGAAAAGAGAGGTTGTTTTATCCCAAGCCAAATGAAAGCAATATATGTATGAATCAGTTGAAGTCATGAGCTAATATGTGCATGTTGCTTTAAACAGACCAAACAAAGAGAAGAAGTGGGAGCTGAAGGGTTAATTCAGTGGAAGAGAGTGAGAAGTTTTAAAACTCTTTCCCTCCAAAACCAACAAGTAAACGAAAATGACCTCCATTAAGTCAGTTCAAACTCTCTGTCAGATGTTCTCCTCTTTCCACTTGGCTTAAAGCCAGCAGAAAGCATTAGAAACTGCTAAGTTAAACATCATTTTACTTCAGTCTGCCAAGCAAAGTTGCTCTGAAATAACTTGGCAGCAGCTTCTATCACATCTTGTTTTAAAAGAAAAAACCCTGAACTTAGAGGCTCACATATCTTCACACACTTTCAACACGTGCACACAAGAGAAAGAAAAAATGCAACCACTTACAGGCAGGGCATGGTAATTCTGCAATTGCAACCCTTCCTCCCTGGCTCTCTTCCTCTCTGTCATTTTCTTCGTCTGCCTCTCTTTCTCTTAACCTCCTCCTCTTCCTCCTACTCTTTTTCTTCTGTGTGTCTCCTGGGCTACACTCGCCCTCAAGTCTTCTTTACCCTCTCCCTCTTTGCTGATTGGCTGCCAGTGAAGTGTGTGATTTACTGGCTCCTTCACCTAACAGATGTTTAGGTGAACAACACAAACACACACACACAAGCACAGAGATTGGTGGTGTGGAGTTATGTCTGGCAGAGTGAGAAAGTGAGATGATGACACACACACACACACACACACACACACACACACACACACACAAATTCAGCTTAGAGTGTGTGTGTGTGTGTGTGTGTGTGTGTGCATTAGTGGTGTGTACACAGGCTGAGGTCGAAGGTTAGGTAAGCCTCAGAGTTGACAAGGCTGTACGATGTGTTAGGGTCAGGACCTTGCATGCGCACACACAAATGTACACATTAATGCAGTCATACACACGAGACACAAGAGAGTCAGAGGAAGGAAAATAAAGCCAAGCTACAATAACTTCTATAAAGTGAATACTGGGACATTTATGTACAGTCTGTGGGAAAGCCACAGACTGTACATAAAAGATGGACATAGCCACTATGCTGCCCCCAGTGGATTGTGAAGTCCCAAAATGAAGACTTGAGCTGACCACTTTCACCATTGTCATCTTGGTGTTCTAATACCTGAAGTGATGAGCGAGGTGTGGCTCTCACCACAATCACAGTACAAAGCCTACAATGTTTTATCCTCCATCTAGAGACAGATAGCAACCATAATTTACAAAATTAACTCACGTTGTATTGACTAAGACTCAAAACTACCAACTGGGACCACAAATTTATCAGAAATATGTTTACTGAAGTTAAACATCAAGTGAGCAGTAGATTAATTTTCTCATAAACTTCTAGACCTTTTTGCAACCACTGAAGTCTCCCGCTGCTGGAAAGACTACAAATTTAAGGTCGCTGTGACACGTGAAATAACTGTTAGCGACACAAAGTCGGTTGAAGTAACTACCAATGACACCAAAGAATATCTTTAATTGACATATCAGGGAATGGTAAATTCAGGGGTCACCTCGGCAACCGTAGCTTCGAATGTCCATAAGTGACCAACTGTTAAGATATAAAGTGAGGAGTGACAAGCAAATCACAAACGGGGTTTAAGTGTGTCTGATCGAGCTGCTTTTTTTAACTAATTTTGTCATTTTCAGTGTGCACCAAACCTTAATTCACTACAAAGGAAATGATAATTATTTTGCAGGTTTAAGTGGGAACCATCTTTGAGTCCGGTATCCAGATAATATACTGCCCCAGAAACGCAGTTCAAACTTTTGTGGAAGTAGGATTGTAATAAATCCTTTACTTAGAAATGTAACACTTTACTGCTTTTCTTGTATTGGTTATCATGTAAGTCATGCAACCTGAACTTGTCACCTTGGGTAGTGGGAAATTTAATAACTAACCTACTAATAATAACTTTCAGGGAAAAACTTCATTAAGGTGTATGAAATATACTGAATAAAAGCTGTCATGCAAACGTATAGGGTATGCAATCAAACAATCTATTGATAGACAATACATTTTTAAATACATTTTTTGCTTGTTTTTGAAATTTTTTAGCAAAACTAAAAAAAAACAAACTCCATCAACAACAATGTTAGATTGTATGCTTCTATTGAGTTTAAACAAATTGAGCAATTAGATGAGTTCATGTTGGGCTCTGGGAAATATTAAAGAAACAGACTTAATAGGTATTGATTTAGCAGTGGCATACCAATCAGCAAGGGCAAAAAAAAAAAAAGCTGCAAGCTGTATAACATGTGATGTGGAGGTAAAAAGCCTGCTAGTTGATGTAAATGATGTTTTAAAAAACCCTTTAATTTGATTATAATATTTCACGTGTTAGTGATCTCTGATCAGATCTTGTTCAGGAAAGCACACTACAACTAAAGGCTGGAGTTTAAAATGAGGTTACAACTCAAAGTGTAGATAGTTTAAGAGAGAAAAAGGATACATTATAATGAAAAGATGCCCAGCTTATTTTATTCATCCAAGAAAAGAAAATGACTCTACAGAGTTTAAGGGTTTCCACCAGACAGCAGCCAAATGGGATATTGATGAGGGTGTTAACAGCTGGCTGTAGTTCAAATGACTGACAGAGCAAATTCACACACACATTTACACAGAAACCTGGAACTGGTTAACCTCTGTCTCCAGCACTGATGTCACCCCCTCTCTTTCTGTCACACACACACACACACACACACACACACACACTTTCACTGCTTTTCCTTCCCTTCTTTCACTCCCTCTCTGTTGATTTCCAGCTAAAACTCGTAAAACACGTTTTTTTGTTTTTTTGCCAGCTCTCATTCTTTTCTTCCCTTAAACAATTAATTTTTTTCATCCTGCAGCATTTCTGTAGCCTTACACTTTTTTTTTAAGCATTTGAATTTAATGCTACATTATTAATGTTGGACACCAAAGTTAGAAAAATCATTACACATTTATGTGAGCTGCAACTTATAACTGCTTCTCACATTTCCTTATCTGATAATAATTACTTGACTCAGACTAAAGTGTGAACTGTTTGGAGCAGAGCATTAACATCATGTTGTAACCCCTTAAATTTTATCTTGTGACCCTTTCAAGGTCCCCACCACTTCAGAACCATGTGACTAAACTGCCAGCTGTAAAATGAAGTGCTAATTGCACATCAACAGGTGCAACAATAAACTTACTGCTTACACATCAGTCTATCACTATTGTCAATATTTGTTTTAATTAGCCTGGTTTAGAATATTTCTAACCTCACTTCCTTTCTTTCTCTGTTTTATGATTTTATCTCAGCTCCATTTTTCTTTCCATTTACGTTTAACTCTCTCTCCTTTCTTTCCTTATTCCTTTTTTGTGTTTGAATGCATTAAAGTAGATCTATTATGCTTCCATATTTTCTGTCATACATACTATTACGATGGTCATATAATACATGACAAAAGTTTCATATAATGAGATAATTATATGTACTGCAACCCCTGTGAGCTAAAAACTCAGTTTCAGATGGCTCTAAATGCTCAGTTTTAGTTGTTTCTACTCTATGATGTCAAAGAGAGGAGATATCCAACTCATGTTTAAAACTGTGAGGGGGAAGGGAGCTACTCATTTCAGACAAGCAACAACCTCTGGGGTTAAAACTGAATCCACTGGGTGCCAGTGGCAACCGTGTACACCACATGCCTGTCGTGTAGGCAGCTCGGGTTTGTGTCTGACGCGTGGCCCTTTGCTGCGTGTCTTCCGTTATCTCTCTCTTCACTGTACACTATCTAATAAAGGCCAAAATATTATCTCTTTAAAAAATTCACTGCAGAAGTGCCAAAAACTGCAGTTTCTCCAGTCACCTTTTGATGCTGGCTTTAAAAGTTAGTCAGTCCCCATAGACTTCAATGTTAAAATGCAGTCTTAAACTTAGGGGCATGGTTGTTTAAACTCCACTGGTAATTGCCTTTCAACAATGTTTGTGCCACCTAGAGTACTTTTAATTAAATTACCTAAAAAATATTTTTTTGTGTGATACAGACAGTGCATGAAGTTTGTGCTTCAGTTTTAAGTGTTGTATTACTTTTGGCTGCATTAATTAGCAGATATGCTTGCACCCAAACAGTTTATGGATGCAGCTTGTTAATCAAACTTGATTTGGACCCTCTGGTCCAAAAATTGTGGTTTCAAAAAAACACTGTGGCAGCAACCAATATGTCAATGTCGAGTCTTTAAAATGAGTCCAAAACCAGAGAGTGACAGCATTGTGGCTGCATCCATCGTTTGTATACAGTCTATAATTTCAAACAGTAGATGACCTAAGTGCTTGCAGCAAGGCTCAGTATAAGATAAATTTTGTAAAGCTACTACTGTAGGCTCCAAGGATCAAAACACGGAGCTAGAAATCAGTATTTTTTAATGATATCCTCTATTTAAAAAGTGTCATTGAGATTAAAAATCTCCTCTTCAGAAGTGACCTAGCCAAGAGGGCAGCAGACATTAATAGCATGGCAGGTCCCCTTTAGATAAATTAAAGTTTAAAGATCTTTCCTCTTAGTCTGACTAGACTCATGCAAAACAAACATAACTTCAGACTTGAGAGTTGCTAATGACTCAGTAAGTGAGATGATAGTGTTGACAGGAAGCCAGACATGCTCCACCTCGCTCTTCCTCTCTCTCTCTCTCCATCTGTCACATGCACACGCAACAGTTTGCAGATTGAAGACAAGCTGGCATCAGTTAGACCAACTAAACTCTGTATGTGTACATATGCTCCAATTAAGTGGAAAGGTTTTTAAAACCATAATTGTCATTGTATTCATTTTAAGCAGTGCATAACTGATATAAAGACATTTAAGGCTCTTTTTACTCTTCTCAAGCAATCTCCTATAACATTTCACAGACTTCAAGGTTTGTGTCCATCAAAAACCGACTGCACAGCAGAACAAGTTCAAACAAGAGGAAAATGCAACCACGTGTGGTTTTTGCTCGCTCTTGCGTTCTTCCTCCCTCTCTTGCTTTTTTCTCACGCGGTCTCACTTGTCCGTGTGTGTGTCAATGAGCCTGAATGATTTTCTCTCTCTTCTCTCTCTCTCACACACACACACACACACACACACATTTCCTGTCTCTTTTCTTTATTTTCATTTTAAGGTCATCCTCTCACACTATACACCTTTCTCGTGGTTACAGCACAGTAAAGCAGCCCAGCATTCTCTTTGAATTACTAAATGATGTCCTCAGTCAGCTACTGTCAGATATCAGCGTTTCACATGTGCATGGTTAAACCTGCAGTAACTGGCAACTGGCCACTTACAGTATATCTCAGTTATGGAGGCACTAGGTAAGTATAATATTCCTGCTCTTTAAGCTCTATTTTCTTCACAAATTCCAAAAGGAGTCATTTGTTCACCTGGTGGTGACTCACTTTGTCCACCTGCTTGCTGTCTGCCGGCCGAGCACTAAGCTGCACCTGTTTTCAGCTGGAAGTCGAAGGGGTAGAAGAGAGCAACACTGAACCAAAATGACTTTAAAAGGATACAGACTACACAATAAGTGCTAGGAAGCTTTAAAAAATTAATTTCTCAGAACAATATGTCAAGTTGCTGATTGCAGCCCCTTAAAATAAAGATTTTTAAAGTGTTGTTTTATGTAATACTATTGTTTTGTTTCCCTAATATGAAGGAAATCTGGATGAAGTTGCACCATCTGTCACAGCGAGCCCCATTCTGGCAGTAGACTATAGTGTTAATTATAAATAGAAATGATGACTTGGTTATAAAAATTTATTTTATACCAGATACTAATCTTGTTTGGTACATTTTTAAGATATTTAGAGCCACATAGATATCACACTGAGCTTTTAAAATGCCATGCATATGACTGATCCAAATATAAACTCCACTTTATATCATAAATCTCCCAAGATTTCCAGAAAAGAGGATGTGATCATATTGGCCTCATTTGTAGCTATGATTTCCAAAGAGCAGAAAAATCAAGATAGATATAAGTATAAATGTATTCAGTCACCCATCCAAATTACTGAATTCAGGTGTTCCAATCACTTCCATGGCCACAGGTGTATAAAACCAAGCACGTAGATATGCAGACTGCTTTTGCAGACATTTGTGAAAGAATGGGTCGTTCTCAGGAGCTCAGTGAATTCCAGCATGGCACCGTGATAGGATGCCATCTATGCAGAAAGTCCAGTCGTAAAATTTCACCGGTACTAAATATTCCACAGTCAACTGTTAATGGTATTGTATAAAAGTGGAAGCAATTGGAAATGACAGCAACTCAGCCACAAAGTAGTAGGCCACATAAAATCACAGAGTGAGGTCAACAGATGCGCAGGAGTCACCAGCTTTCTGCAGAATCAATCACTACAGACTTCCAAACTTAGCTCAAGAACAGTGCGTAGAGTTTCATGGAATGGGTTTCCATGGAAGAGAAGCTGTATCGTCAAGCACAATGCAAAGCATCAGATGCAGTGGTGTGAAGCACTCCGCCAATGGTCTCTAGAGCAGTGAGGTGTGTTCTCTGGAGTGACAAATCATGCTTCTTTGTCTGGCAATCCGATGGACAAGTCTGGATTTGGTGGTTGCAAGGAGAACAGTACTTGTCTGGCTGCATTGTGCCAAGTGTAAAGTTTGATGGAGGGGGGATAATGGTGTGGGGTTGTTTATCAGGAGTTTTGCTCAGCCCCTTAGTTCCAGTGAAAGAAACTCTTAATGCTTCAGCATACCAAGACATTTTGGACAATTTCAACTTTGTGAGAACAGTTTGGGGATGGCCCCTTCCTGTTCCAACATGACTGCACACCAGTGCACAAAGCAAGGACTATAATGGCGTGGATGAGTGAGCTTGGTGTGGAAGAACTTGACTGGCCTGCACAGAGCCCTGACCTCAACCCGATAGAACACCTTTTGGAAGAATTAGCCAAGCCTTTTTGTCCAGCATCAGTCTGACCTTAATGTTCTTCTGGAACAATGGTCAAAAATTGGGATGTCACTCAAGTTTGAATACTTTGGGCAATATAGTGCATCAAAAAAGATTTTAATGATAAGGCAAAATTATAGCCTAAACAAATCTGTGATCAGTGAATTCAGTCTTTAAAGAAAAAAATTCCCTCTTGTCTTTATCCTTTGCTGTTTTTAACTATAAGTTACTATTATTAGCTTTTTTGTTAAGTCATTTTTTGTTGTTTTTATTACTGTTATGAACTGTTGTCTGCATTAAAATTATATTTGAAAAGCCTAACCAGGGACAAAGTCTGCTAATTAGCTGGGTTAGAAGTCCTATACACATATACTGTGTCCAACATTTTTCCCCACTGACCCCTTTTACATTTTTTACTGGTAAATGATAAATATAGCATAATTTATTAGTGTTTTTTTTAAAAATCTTTTTATTGATAGCCTAAATCTGCACAAATAGTTATTAACTAAATGTTTAAAATAAATCTAGGGGAGAATATGCTATGCCTACTTTAGACTCTCCCCTGCATGCTTCAGGTACTGCTAGAAAGAGAGAGGTGCATGGCTGCTTTCAGTAAAGCAGCAAAGTTTAGAAGAAATGCATATATTTACAGTATATATTACATGATTATAAGATTGTACCAACCTAAACAGCTTCTCTTCATGCAGAGAGCCTTCATTTTAACTTCTCCTTAAATCAATTGCATCGTCATTGTATAAAACAAACCATCCATGAATGGAAACAGATGAACAGATTTTCTTCACATTTAAACTATCTCAACAGGTGTTCAATGGAAGACCTTTATTGTCATTTTAATGTGGAAAAAAACAGCTACTAATTAGTGTGAGTTTATTTAGACAGTTTTCCTCTTAAGATGAAAATGCTGCTACTAACCCAAACAGACCAACCATGTTGACTAAGCTGTTCAATCATTTTGCCCTGTTTTACTAGCCCCCGGGCCATTGTTTATGTTGAACCCTGCATATGTGCACGGTACCAGCCAAAAGTCTGGACCCAGTGGTTTTTCCAAACTTTTGACTCATACTGTATATTACTTGCATTTTACTTAAATGTTGCAGTGTTTGTATGGATTGTCCCTATTAAATACAAAGGTTGGAAAAAAATACATGAGCCAAAGCTTAAACTTCAACAATATCAGATCACAAATATCTGTGGATTCACCACAGTCACTTTCAACTTTTTAAGTCTACAGGGTTCAATGAAAGGATGTGTGATGGAGCAATGAGGCAACACTGGACAAAAAACCTACTGTTTTATTCCAAGTACTGTACTGGACCACCGTTACACTTCAGGGTAAAGTCAACCAAATATCTTTGGTGTACAAACAGTGCATACAAGTCTAGAGGAAAGGAAAAGGCACCATTTTCACTTTCACTGTGTCAACTGTGGGTAAATGTTGCTGCAGAAAGCCAGTGATACTGAAAGAAAACAGGTCATCTTCCAAGTTGTGGAAGGGAAGTCCACTCCCCTCCAGTGTAAACAAACAAACTCTGCAGACCAGAGAAGGGTAGGATGACTGCAAACACACTAGAGTGATGAAGGCCGAACAGAAAGCCCAAAGAGGTCAAGTTAAATAGCATAATGACACACTGAACGCTGACAAAAAAATATTTCCAGATGTCAGTGTTTTGACCCTAAACAGACAAATGTCCATCCCACGCCTAAGACAAGTTCTAACAAGTGTAAGAAGTTGCTAACACTGGACAAATGGGACAAAGTAAGAGCAAAGCACAGTAAAGAGCACCAAGACAAGCCTTGGTCCAATCAAATGCTCAGCTAGATGTAATAAGCTAGTTATTGTTATTGTTAATATTTTTTTTTAAATACTTTGCAGGGTTTGTGCATGGGTAACATAATGATTTTTTAAAAAATACCACTTTAACTATCAAAGTGGATGGAAAAAAACAAAAGGGCCTGCAAATTTTTACCACAGGAGGTACGTGAATTTATAAACACTCAGATCTGTCAGTACTTTCCAGGTGTAAACTAAGTTAATGTCCCTGGGCCAGAACCCCTAAGTGAAGTGACTGACTAAAAAGGACTACAAACAGCTAAAACAAACTCATCCTAAAATGTACAAGACTATAACATACACAAACAAAAACCAGAAAAACACACCCCCACAAAAAAATCCTACGATCCTTTTAAAATTAGGTTTCAAAGTACATCTTGGCTAATCAGATCATGAAAGGACAGTTAAGGCACACTGATCCTGGGAGCTGTGTCATGTGTATCCAAGAATTCATTACCGTTTACTGCTTAATCTAGAAAAGTAGAAAGCAACGCACATAGTTATTGGATCCGTCTGTTGCCAATCAAGCACCAGATTTGTCCAGGAAGGCTTGGCAAAAAAACAACCCCAAAACGTTTCAAGAAGGTTATTCCAACTGTTGAGACTGGAATGACAGTTATTTACTATTTGAAAAAAGGCAATGGATGGAAGGAAAAGGGACCTTTATTGATGAAATATTTTGTTATGCTGGGGACACACTGGGACACTTTTGCTTTTCCACAGAAAAATATGTGGGGCCAATGTATCCCAGACCACCAGCGACTGGATCACAATATATACACTTTCATATAGTGCTGTCTACGTCATATCTGATAGCAGTGTAACTGAACAATTAGCTGTTAATTGAACTTGAATGTGTCATTCAGCCTTTTGTTGGATATATAACACTTAACCAGTGCTTGAAGTAGGTATAATAGAATTTAAAACATTTAGTCATGGGAAGTAGAAGATCTTTGATCATGTAGTATCACTTTGAAATTGAACCTGAAGAAACATATTGTGCTTTTACCCATCTTGTTAGCTTCACTTGCAGCGGTGCCAGAGTGTACTTGTCTATTTAGTTTGGATGGGGTGCATGTTTCTGTACAGACTGCACCTATAACTAGAAAGGCTAAATTTTATCAAGAACCTAAAGTGAAGTGTGAGCTGGATACAAATTAGCAATAAGGTCGGATTTGGCCTTTGGGCCTTGATTTAGACATAGGTTGTTTTTGTTCTACTTTCATCAATTAGAACAAAATGAAACAAGCAAAACATTCTTGCCTGAGCAAAAAAGGTAGACACTCCTAAATAAATAACCAGCCATAAGAAAGAGTCAAACTCACGACATCTGATCTGGAGATAGTTTCTTATCCCAATGAGCCCACTGAGCTCATTTATTCCCTTATGTGTCCGTACCACTTGGTTATAATGGTAAGATCGCGGGACAGAGAAGTGATGGTTGTGGCAGTCTTAGCTCCCCAAAATAAAGATAAATGGCACAAAAGCATTGTTCATAATTAAATAATGGGTGCCAGGTAATCTGTGTACTTGTAGTGGTTGTGGTGTGCTGTCCAATCCCAAGGACTGCATAACAAAATAAACTGGCACATGTTGATGATCATGAACAGCCACAGAGGAACCCCAAGCCAGCCCCAAAACATGACAGTTGTTGTATTAAAAACCCATGTGCCTTTGCTTTCATCAATATTTCTGGCTTTGTGAGTGAATGTCTGACTGGACCACAGACATCTGGCTGTCTATGGTGCAGTTTTTGCCCTCAAGCCCAAAGAGAGGTTTGACTGAAATCAAAAAAGTTGATGACGTTGCTACCAAAAAACAAGGGGCTACAGAATATATTTCACATGGAAGGAAAATTTAAGACTTTCCAGGATGTTCTGGTGTTTTGACGTTGAGATTTTTGAGACCTTTCAAGACCTGCAGATACCCTGACTTCTTATTTTATATCTCTGAAAATACTCGGTGTCAGTTCAGCCAGAAAACACACATGGAATAGATTATGCAAATTCAGAATATGTACAGCATTTATGTTTTGAATCTAAGCGCTGACCTTGCTGCTCCCCTCAAGGAAACATTAATAACTTCCCCCTCAGGGAAACATATGGTAGACCGAGAGCCTACAGGTGGATGCCAGGTGGAGGCAGCAGCAGTAACAGCAAAATATGTGCAAGAGAATGAGTAAAGGATGTGAGAATGTTCCATGTGGGTGAAGTCAGCAAAAGGAATCCTTGTCTTAATGATAAAAAAAATAATCATGGGACTTGTTAGGTCTTATTGCTCGTTTTTATTGGAGTAAAATAAACCCCCAATTCCAAAAACAGTTGGGACACTGTGCAAAATGCAAATAAAAACAGAATGAAATCATATGCAATCATATTCACAATAGAACACAGAAATCATATCAAATGTTTAAAGAGGGCATATCATGCAAAATCCACTTTTTTAGTCCTTAAATGCATTTTTTGTGTACTTTGAGTGTGTAGGAGTGCAGAAAATTAAAATTTATTCTCTCCCAGTGCTGCCTAGATATCTTTATATTCTTGTTGGGTCATATTTTTCAGTCTGTTCAGTTTTCTCTATTCCCTATTACGTTTTATTGTCTATTACGTCACAGTATTTGCTGTGGAACTGCTAAACAAGGTCATGGACTTCTGGCTAACCAATTTCGTAAATGCACCATATTTTTCTCACAGTGATTTTGTAGTCCAAGTTCAGTTAATGCCGAAGTTGCAAGTAGACAACTCAAAATGTTCGGTTGTTGGATGTATTAACCCACACGATTATTTACATCGCCCCCCGCCCCCCGGCATCAGAGCCTCTTCGACGTGCCTGTTACTCTGCCGCTAGATAATCGTATTGCTGCTATCAAACTACAAAAATGGCTGAACGGGGTGGAGTGGAACGCTCTGCGACCTGGAGAGGGGCAGGACGTGAAATGTCTCATTCACATTTAAAAAGACCGCATCAAAACGAGCTGCTCTAAGACGTGCCTCAGAACAGGTGTAAACGAGGGCTCTGTGGAGCTACAATAACGAGGAATTCAGATCAAAGCATTGCAGTTCTACTTTATATAGACCACAAGTGAATGATTTACATATGAAAAGGAAGGATTTAAAAGCATGATATGTCCCCTTTAAACTGAGACATTTTACTATTTCATGAAAAATATTAACTCATTTTGAATTTGATGGCTGAAACATATCTCAAAAGTTGGGACGGGGACAACAAAAGGATGAAAAAGTAAGCGGTACTAAAGTGAAACAGCTTAAGGATCATTTTACAACTAATGAGTCTAATTGGCAACAGGTAAATCGTTTTCGACATAAAAAAACAGGCAGAGGTTCACTTACCTGAAAACAACTGCATCACTAAATTGTGGAACAACTTCACAATAATGTTTCTCAATGTAAAATTGCAAACACTGAATATCTCACCATCTGCATTACATGACATTATTAAAGATTCAGAGAATCTGGAGAAATCTCTGTGCGCAAGGGTCGAAAAGATGCCCTGGACCTTTGAGTCATCCAGTGGCACTGCATTAAAAACAGACATGACTATGTCATGGAAATCACTGCATGGGCTCAAAAATCAGAAATCATTGTTCACAATGCCATCTACAAATGCAGGTTAAATCTCTATAATACAATGAAGAAGCCATGTGTAAACATGATCCAGAAACACTGCCATCTTCTGTATTATCTAAAATGGACTGAGACTGATACCTCCAGACTACAGAGGAGAGGGAACATCTGGCTTGTTATTCTGGCCTGTTTGTCCAGTTTTTGTCCAAATTCTGCATCTCTGATGGTATGGGGGTGCATTAGTGTCTACGGAATTGGCAGCTAGAGTATCTGGAAAAGCACCATCAATGCTGAAAGGTATATCTGGGTTTTAGAGCAACATATGCTCCCATCCAGATGTCTTTCAGGGAAAGCTTTGCATATTTCAGCAAGACAATGTTAAACTGCATACTGCATCTAATACAACAGCATGGCTTTGTATTAGAAAAGTCTGGGTACAGAACTGGTCTCCCTGAAGTCCAGACCTTTCAACAACTGAAAACATTCACCATGAAATATAAAACACAACAAAGAAGACCCAGGACTGTTCGGGAGCCAGAGTCCTATATCAGACAAGAATGGGACATTTCCTTCCCAAAAGTCTAGCGGCTGGTCTTCTCAGTTTTCAGATGTTTACAGACTGTTTTTAAAAGAAGAGGGGATGCTACACAGGTCATATTTTGACTTTTTTTGAGACGTGTTGCTGCAATCAAATTCAAAATTACTTTATTGTTTTTGTAAAGTGGTACATTTCTCCAGTTGCAAATCATTGCATTCTGTTTTTGTTTACATTTTACACCGTGTCCCAACTTCTTTGAACTGGGGTTGTAAAAGTTTTCAGATACAGAACATATGGAATTCAGATCCCTGACATAAGTAAAACTAAACCATGACAAAACTCAGAGCAACAGTTCTGTTGAAAAGATTTATCTCAAGGGGATTTCCCTCCTTCATTTGATTACTCAGCACAGCACAAAGCAAACCACAGCTAATTTCCACTGTAGTTTGGTTGCTTTAAAAGGGCAGCATCCATCTATAAAACCAGTTCAAAAGCTTATAAATCCTCTTGGTCCACCTATTAAACTTTTACAGTATATAAGACAAGAACTTACATCAAAAATATAGATATTTTTCTTCCTAGTTACACAGCTTTGAGGAGAATATTTATTCTGATTCGGCTCCCCAAGTGAAATATAAATCAGTGTAAATAACCGCTTGATTGTCGCTCACCTCCATCTTCCAGCGGCTGAGCCATTCTTCCCTCTGCCTCCTGCTGATGTAGTATGGATCTCCAGCCTGGAAAGTCACTCTGGGGACTGGCCTCCTCCGCAGCCTACCAGTCTCACCCTGCATGCACACAAAAAACTAGTTATATATTTGTGTATACAACAAGAGTAATTAATTTATTTTCTTCATATAGAAAACAAGCAGAAGTGCTGTAGAAACTTGTTTTCTCACCTCCCTGGGGGAGTCGCAGTTTCTATCATCTGGCTCGTCTGCAGGAAAAGAAAAGTTAGAGGAAATGGCTCATTTGTACAGATTTAACGAGAGGTTTAATGAGGAGGTAAAGATGTGGTTTTCATCACTTTGCCCCAGTGTACTTATTTAAAGTCAACATGCCCTCAAACACTGCAATCTGGAAGTCATCTGGCAGGTAAAATTTTATAAATTAAAACATAACATTTGTTATTATCAATATCCAGTTTTTATTTAAAGTCTTTAAACTGATAGAAAGTTATCAGAACTTTACTGAATGCTGTTAAATCATAGTGATGAAATATATATAGGCTAAGGAAAAAACCTATACCCTTATTCCTCTCTGTCGGCTCTTGTTTCCGACGCCCGCGCTTCTTGCGAGGGGAGGGTAATGGCTCCGGCTCCTCAGGCGGAGTTGGGGGGGCGTTTGCACAAGGGTCAGAGGTTGCCATCTCCTAGGAGAAACACAGAGCACAGTCTACGTATGAGAAAACTGCTGTGTGCCCTTGTCTAGACTCATCAAAGGGCTCCACAGACATAATAATCATACACACACATACACACATGCAGGCTCAATGTTCACACATAAAACAAATGCCTACACACACACACACAATCAAAGGGCTACTTCAATACCTGTACATGCACATTATTCTGCAGAGGGTGTCTGCACAGGATCAGTGTAATAAACACCCCCCAGCTCCCATTAAGACACAAACAAACACACACATCTATGAGATGACAATGGGGGGATTGTACAGATGTTATTAGCAGCACTAAATGATCCTAACTTTATTTATATATATTTATACATTGCCTGATGTAAAACAAAAAATTTAAATAACTTAAAAGGTTCTGAAAGTTTCACACAAACATTTACACTGCAAAACATCAATATGAATTGATATCAATACTCGATTATTCATGAACTAAAACAATCTCCTGCCTTTATTTCAGGGGCTAATCCATTAGCGTCAATGATACTAAAAAAAACAAAAAAAAAAACACCAGCAGGGTTTTTATGTGTGTGTGCTGCTAACAGATTTTATAGATTTGTGGTTAAAAAGTGAAGAGCAGGGATGAATGTCTAGCTCAAAGGCTATGCTAATGCTAACCTGCGCTAACAAGCACACAAAGGCTGTAATGAGCAGCTGAGGCTGCCTGTAAAAGGTAGAGAACACTAAAAATGTGACTAAAAGGGCCTCGGGACACACTGAAGTACTCCAGCACACACTTTTCACACTCATACTCAAACATAAAGTTATAATCCAAAGGTACATTCTGGTGGCCGTATAGCACCCCACATGATGACTAAAATGTACTATTCTGCTTTAAATATATGCTGTTGCCCTTTTGTATAATAATTTCAAATAGTCATCCTCATGTATATGGCCACCAGATTTTTAGAGTTAATGCAGGATCAAGAACTACAAGGCAGCAGGGTCTTCAAAGTGTAGACACAGCGACAGCACAGCTTTTTTATTTGTTTACAGCTTTTTAAAATGTTTTTTAAATTACTGGTAATACCTCATCAACACTCATTAAACTTAAATCAACTGCTAAAAGTAGACTTTTCGTGAATATACCATTTTATAGACTTTATAAATTACAGGAAACACATCAAACTCACACTAAATAAATCAAACTGATCCACTAAAGTCAACCACTTGGTCCAAGTGGTTGACTTTAGTGTAAAACTTGCTATTTGAAATAATACATTTGTGTATTAGTTTAAAAAAGCGCATTAAAAATTATGGTTATCTAATGATAATAATACATTAGCTTAAAGGAATTAAAAAGATGTGAACAAAACACTTGTGGTATGAATTAACCAAGCTGAAAATGATAAAAGAAAGTTAGCACACCAGTGTCTATCCTTTGAACCATGACATGCCCTCAATGTGAACACGTGGCCTTAACATTTATTGTTATAAGCCAAACATGAAATTAAAGCTGCATTAATCAATTAAACACAACACTAAACCTGCTCCTAACTTTTAAGCAAACAACTGACTACTTACACATTCAGCAGAAACAGAGGAATCTGGATTTGCAGTCATCTTTTTGGTCACATGTTGAATGCAAATTCATTTCAGCCTGGTTTGGTCCACAGACTCCTGAGAAAAATATCTGGATGTCTTTGGGTTGCTATAAGTGCTCGACGTTCTTCAGCTACTTCGCCTCTTCGCCATTTAGCGCTACACAGAAAGTGTACAGCCGGCTTGAGTGAGCTGGTTATACACTTCCTTTTGCAAGAGCAGGTGCACTGGTTAAGTTTCATTGAACCAAAACTATGACCTGAATGAAACTCAATATGTGTATATTTCTTAATGCAGCTTTAAAGACATACTAGAAGGGTTTTTTTAAGAAAAAAAGCCAAATATTTACCACAGGCAGGCCCAAGTGCATTGAAATACAAGATATTTTTAGTACAGTTAAACTTTCACTTTTACAAACAACTCCTCCCTGACCCTGCACTTCTTCTTCTCTCAGAATCTATCATCGCCTTGATCTTGATGTCTTGACAGACACTCTGGAAAGTACCTCACTTTATTCTACAGCTGACACACTAACCTGGCTGTGTGTACATTATAGCAATCCAACCAAGGGCAGCTTTTAGTTGAATGAAACTGTAGATTATACCCAAGGGGAAGCTGAACAGAGAACAGGATGTAGCAAACAATAAAACAATAGTGCACCAAAATAATAGGATAAGCAGTCACACTATAGCAAATTAATGCATGCCAGCTGTGTTTTGATTTACAGATGTACAGCTGAAGTAGCTGCATGTAGTATTAAAGTGTAAAGCTGTGATGATGGGCAAATATGTGTTGTAGAAATCATAGTTTTTTCCTGTATATTAAAAATTATTACCAAAGGAAAAGTGATTTTTCACTGTGTACAATTGTGGCTATCAAATGGCCAGAAATAAGAGGAAAATGAAAAAACTTCTGTTAACTAAGGTAGCATACAAATTAACGTTAATTATATGCAGAGCAATTGTCCTTATATACCCTTGCTCCCAAAGGCCCTGTAAAAACCCTGGAAATATGTGAAGAAAAGGTGCTTTTTTTTTTCCCGTTATTATTATTATTATTATTATTATTAATTGCTTAAATGCATGTAATAAGAGGAAAAATGTCCAAGTTATACACAAGAAACATCAAAGCACACCACCTGGGTTTTTTCTGTACATTACTTTCATATTTTCATGTCCTGGTGGCCTCCTGTTCTGCTGTTTCACCCGGGGAAACTCCTGTAACTGAACCTCAAACTTTATTTTGACTTTAAATGTTTTTAGAGCATCTCTAGGTAATTTTTCATGTTGGTAGGGTTTTCACTGCAACCTGCAACTACGTGTCAATGGAGTTATCTGTTGTGTGTTGCCTATCCTTATGTTAGATGCCTAATCAATTAGCAGTTATCTTAGCTGCTGTTTCACCACTATAAGATACTGTAAAATGTGAACCATTAAAATGAAAACAATGACTGTAAGTCGAACCATATGTGCGACTCTTCTGATTTGGATCACAGAATTGTTGACTTCAATAAAGCTGGAAAGACTCAATAACTCATGAGTGAAACTTTGGAAAAACACAGACATGCCTTCTCAGTCACATTTAAGCAGACAATGACAAACAATCAGTTACAATCAAATTTTCAATGCAAGCAGATGTGGGACATGTATGCGGGGACTGGCTACAAAGTGAAACTGAAGAAAATGGAGGTACTACAAAATATTAAATTTACACAGTGTAGTATCACCTCTTGCTATTTTAATCCTTATGCAGGTGTATCTTCATTATTTAAAAATTAAAAAATATTCATGAATGATGAAATAAAAAGATACTTGTCTTCTACAGTGTCCTCTGTAGCAGTCAATATACTCTATGCCTTCTTTCACAGTGAATATTTCAGCACACCTGCCTTAAATTACAGCACTAATTAGGTCTCTAATTACAATGTAGAAGCTGCAAATACACAGAGCTTTCACATGGAAACACTTTAATCACTGCTGAAAAGTCTAGTTACTTTTTCTTAAATCACATTTCACACAGTCACTGAAAATACACCAATTAAAGAAATGATATTTAACATCAGGCACTACTGACACTTTAATATCCTGAGTTTGTAATTGGGTCATGTAACAGGACAATGATCCTAAGTACTGCAGCAAATCTACAACAGAATGGGTAAAAACAAAAAGAATCAAGGGGCTGCAATGGCCCAGTCAATGGCCAGATCTCAACCAGAATTAAATGCTGTGCAGTGCTGTAAGACCTTAAGAAAGCTGTGCATAAGCGAATGCCTGCACACCTCAATGAACTGAATCAACACAGCAAAGAAGCGTAGACCAAAATTCCTCCATGGCAACGTGAGAGACTGATAAAGCCATATCGAAAACGATCACTTCAAGTTATTGGTGTTAAAGGTGTTTCTACAAGTTATTGAATCATGGGGCGTACTTTGTTTGTTTTTTTTTTAAAATAAAACTGCACAGAGTCCTGTGAAAACATTCTTTTTCACAGCTGTATATGTATGTTTTATGTGTATGTGTATGTAATTATACCATCAGGCATCTCATTTTGACAGTTTTTAGACATTTCAGTAGTCAGTATATTCTTTCAGTGTTTTTGCACAATTTATTTTGAAAAAAACCAGATGTTTAGATTTTGCTTTAAACACAAGTGAGGAAGTAATAGGATGAAAAAACCTGAATATGATGACATTATTGCAAGTTGCTGTTCATCAAAGTATTAGGGGTCACCACTTCATCTATGTTTTGGTGTTATAGTGATACTAGTATACTGCAATGCATAAGTCCTTAGCTCATCTCAAGTTTTCTTTTTTCTAGTATTATTGAAACAAAGACAATTTGTTTTGTAAAACTATTTTTACATAAAAATGAAAACCAAATTGATGGCATAGATAAAGCAAGCAGTAAGTATGAAGAACACAAACAGAGACATTAAAAAATATAACAGGGGCCACACTTTAAGTATTTTCTAACTGCTTTCTGACTTTTAGATGAGTCAATTATATTCATGTGACTTCAAATGGGAACTCAACACAGGCTTTTTTGCTTGCTGTTTAAACTTTTGGCTCAAGATCCTCATTTTTATCCACCAGCCAAATATCAAATATCTTTTGTCAAACACTCCAACCACAATCTGTTCAAAATCCATCTGTGACCTTTTTGTGGTCTGGGCGCAAAACGGAAACACCAAATGGAACCAAAAGAAACTCCACATGCACCAAAAGCAAATCGAAAGGTCTGGTTGACATGTATAGTCTAACTGAGCTAAGACTCAGGCAGTTCCAATAATTATAGTTTAGCATAACTCAAGATTGAATCCAGTTATTATAGTGCATGCAGAGTTTCATTATATCCGATGGCATGAGAAGTGACTGTGGTTGTGAGGGGATTTTCATGTAGAAGCATTGCATAAATGTTGGGAAATGTTCCGATATAACTCTGTCCTACTGTACTCCAAACTACTTCTACAGTAACACACAGGCATGCATAATAACCCGCCAGCTGCTCCACACATGGCTAAAGCAGAGAGGAAGAAATGTGTATGTGTGTGTGTGTGTGTGGGGGGGGGGGGGATAGGAGGAGGACAGGGACAACTATCTCAATTTAAAAAAGAAAATAACTAACCAGCAGCAAGTAGAAGCAATGAAGGCTAATCTAATCATCCATGAAACTATCATCATTATGATAATAATATGTGTGTATAGGCAAGTGTGTGGTTACTTGTGATGGAGGAGAACAAGTGGTGAAAGAGCAGAAAGTGAGGCTGCATCTACCCATCTCTGTTCTATAGTTGGTGTCACTGACAGCTCCACCCTGAAGCTCCACATAATGGTTCTATTCCTGGACAGACTCCACGGTGTGAGCATGTATGTGTGTGTGTTTGATGTTTGAATGTCCTGGTGGGGGCTTTAACCTGACTGCAGACCAATCTCACAGGCTACACTACATTATCACTAAAGGGACCGTAAAGCTCAGTTTAAGGTTGAAATCAGGGATCTGTGTGAATAGTCCACTCGACTAAGCATTGCTGTCCCACTGCAAGTTGGCAAAATTAATACTTGCCTACAAACAAAATCTGGTTGGGGCAACATAACAGTAACCTCTTTAACTGGTCACATGTCTGCTTAACATTTCACATTACTAATGGAAAAATGTAAAGACCAGAGGATAAGGAAGGTCAGCAAGGTAAATTCAGGTTTAATCAGGAGTTTTCAGCTCACTTCTTATTGGGGGTACATTAACATGGCAGCTTATGCTGCACACCTAGAGTAGGTTATACTCAAGATACGTTTTCAGCTAGTACAAAACCACTTCAGTGACCAAATTCTCTGGAAAAAGGTGTTACCATTACTGGAAAAGCTCTCAGTTCAAAGGTAGAAGGAAGGTCTAAAAACTTTTAGAAATATTTTACAGGTTTGACTTTCTCTGACAAGCATAAATAAGAAACATAAATTCTATAGGAACAATTTTATTTCTTGCTATATCTTCCTATTTCTTGCTATATGTTCCTGTTTGTATTTGTTATTCATTTGTTCTTAGACTGCTGGGGCTGCAGCTGAAAGAACAAAGCTAAAATCGCCTCAACAGCTGTAATTATAATTATATGTCAGAGCTGTAACGCTGATAAGTCTGTTAACTTCAACATGCAGTTGAGATTTTGGCGGCTTTCCTTCCTCATTTCAATAAAATTTATTTACAGAGCACTTTTCCAGTCCTACTGACTAAAGTGCTTAGTGCACACACACATTCGTACAGCACTTTTTATACTAACTTCTCTCCCTCACACACACACCTACACCTACACACACACACACACACACACACACATAGCTGATTCGTGTGCATCAGCTTTGTTGCTTTGAGTCTATTATTTATTTAACCTCTGTATTTTTCTAATACTAGACTTTTATCTTCCTTCTACACAGGGTTCTAGCCAGTGGTTGATTGCCCAGTGCAGTGCTGGGCTCAGGTCAGCTAAGGTCAGCAGATCTATACATGCATACCTAGAATAGGAAAACCTGGGCTGATTTACCAAGTTCATAACTACCGTTTAGGCTGATTGCCAATGTTAAGAGTAAGATTAGACACATAAGGCACATAAGACATCTGGGGTATGTTTATAGTACATATACATATACATTACATTACACATTGTAATATGTTCCATTAAAGTAATTTAATAACAATATCAAGACTTTGGTTTGACATTGCACAAAAGTTTTTGTGCTGTCTGTTTTGTGACCACAGAGCAATGCTGATGTCAGCAGTTGATAATGTTTCAACTTATTCTTCATGTTATCTGTGTGTAGGGTAGTTGGTTAAAGAACTTAACTAGTGTTTCTGAGATGTTGCGACACCAGCAGCCACTAGAAGATGTAAAGAAGCGAGGAGGAGAACACCAACCAGCATAGTTCTGAGGTAGTATGATGTAGATGAGTGGCTGCATGTACTCTGTACCAACATGTAAAGAAAGAGAAATGCAGGTACTAATGTTAACTAATATTCTGTTTGTGCCAACAGTTCAGCGATATTTAAAATACAATTTGATGATTGGTCAATTATGACTATTTTCCTATTTTTGGACTGGTCGAGATTTTTTTCTCCCATTTAAATTAATTAACGTCAGACTTCAATTGTGATTGTTAGGATTAATTTAAGGGACTAGTGAATGCACACTGTCAGTAAATAAATCCCACAGCGATACGGACACACATTTGTGTGTTTGTGTGTGCATGAGTGTAACAGGACCCACAATAATCCTCCTCGCCTTGTCAGGACTTCAGATAACAAAGCATGATCAGTCTGCTCTCCTGCACACATGAATGCACGCATGCATATCCACATATCCACACAAATACACACACATGTTGGTTTTTCTATATTGGTGTGGACGCTCACTGATAACTATTACCCTAACCTTTAACCATCACAACCAACCTTAAGTCCAGCCCTTTGTGCCCTAAAACCAAGCCTTAACCCATGTATTATCCTTTAACGTTGTGAGGACTTGCCTAAATGACCTCACATACACACACACACACACACACATGGGCTCACACTCACACACACACACAAAATGAGTGGTTAGAGAATGAATGCTGAGAGAAGTATGATGGAGTGGAACTGCCAAAGACCTGAAGTCAGTGCTAGTGAAGAAATACACCACACAGTGTAATTATTGCAGTGTTAATGCAACTCTGTAACACGAGTCACAGCTTATTTACTGCTGGACAAAGAGAGACTGGAAGGATGCCAGTTCAAACCCTGAGTAAAGCTTACAAAGAAGAGCTAAGGAGCACTGTCACAGTAGGTAAAAGTAGCCAACAAATACAGCAGATAAACATCTTCTCGTAATACATGTGGGTCCTGCCTCCTGCCTGACCCCTCAGATTTAGCTGATTTTTGTACAATAACTTTGGCATATTTAATGAAGTCATGGAAATTTTTTCCTTCTTAGTATGAATATTTTTCTCGGTCACATACCCTTGACATTTTTTGTTTTTAAATCACCTAATTTTTACAGTATTTTTGAGCTCTCATAACTTTGTAAGACACATTCAATTTTCAGTCCTAAAAACCACATTTAAGCTCTGTTTAAAAACTTGAACCAAATCAATTTTACACCCACTCCAGGTGTCACAATCTAAAGCCAAAATCTTGTTTTTGTTCAGCATGATTGTTTCTGTAATACCTGAATGTCTGTGAGGTCGAGATGCAGAAACAAGCATTGATTCCCTGAATGTTTGATTGTTTTTTGATATTTCACTTCATAAAACTTCAAAAACTGCATTCTGTGTAAACTTTCCAGGGTCATATCACTATGTGGGATAGGCAGCTGGTAGTGCCTGGCTTTATACTGAATGTAACATAATTTCATACATGATATGAATTTTTCAAATACCACCATGCTGCTGAACAGATAAAACATCACTGAGACTTTCCAAGAGGTTTAAATGTATTATATATATAGTATAGTACTATAAGATAACAATCAGCACTCCAAAACTAACTCACAAAAAAAACATCACGGCATGAACTACCTCTAACATTAATAATTGCATATTTGTGAAATTACACCACCAAAAGGCCTGCTGGGTAATGCTAGCTAACCAGATAGCAGCTGGGAGGAGGTCTGTGGTGAATTCAAAAACAATAAAGACAGATGGAGGAGGTAGAAAAGAGAGCAGAGATGCTCCAAAATAACTTGACTAAGAGAGGAGCTATGTATGTTTTTTTGAAAGTCCTTCAGTCTTTGCGATGCAAAGATGACAAGTTACCGAAGGCTAACGTGTTTTTAACCTGATAGAAGTATTTGTGCCCTGAGGCGTGGATGAATGAGTCCAAATGGAGTTTGTTTTAAAGCCACAGTGCGAAGCATTTAAGCTAACGAGCCAGATGTCTGCTTAAAAACAGCACCAACAAAAAGTGTAATTACATCTAAGCTAAACACACTGTGACAATATTTAATTTAATTTTTGTTCATGTAGCCCAAGAGCAGTTTATTTGTTTGCTTGGTTATTTTACTGTATTAATTTCTGGTTTCTTTGTTACAGTGATATACAGTGAACCCAACAGAATCTTAAAAAGTTACTATGATACAAATCTTTGGTACTGGTGACCTGTCTAGGTTATACCCAGTCTCTCACCCTGTGACAGCTAGAATAGACTCCAGCCTCCCTGTGATCCCGAACTGTATAAGTGGAAGAAAATGGATGGATGGATGGATGGATGGATGGATGGATGGATGGATGGATGGAAAAAAATAATAAAAAAGTACTAATCCTGTATCCTAGTCCTAATCATTTAGCTATTTTTGATGAATAAACATAATGTATATTTTCCTGTAAAATCTGATCACTCATCTAGAACCCGTGAGCATATACATTAATCCAGTAATACAATGATCCAATCAAATATAATTTGGGATGACAAACTAACTTTACTGATAACATGAAATTGTTCTTGATTTCAGGACAAGCTAGGAGGGATATAGGTGGAGGTCTGTGACTGGATCTTAGTTGGCAAAAATTATGCTTGTAACTGTTGAGTCCTTTGTCATCACCATCCTCCTCCTCTTCTCTACAGCTCAGTGCGAGGCAGTATGCGCTTCATACCCTCAAGTTATGCCCGTTTCTGAGTAATCCACCAAACTAAAGTCAAATTTTTATGACTTTAACTGATGCTAACGATGATCTAACTTCTGTTTCAGTCAGACTTTAAGTGGTATGTGGAAAATGTGGGGGCTGGAGCCATGCTGACAAGAAATTGATGAGTGTATTAAGTTGTCATTACATGTGCAGAGAGAGCAAATGCACTGACTACATCTGCAAACAGTCAGTGTGTAGGGGAAACCCCTTTCTAAGACACAGTTCTGGTGAAGAAAAAAGTCTCTCTAACACACTGAACCAGAAGAAAAACAACCCACACAAGCTACTGTGTCAAGCACAGTTAATTAATTCAGTAAGTGTGCCTCCAGATTCTTGAGTGTGCATCTGTATGATATGAGCTGACTATGGCTAATGCATAGCAGTTCAAAGGTGTAAATGAATAAGAAGGAAAGCAGTGCAGGCATCTTTAACAAACCTCTGCAGATTATACGGGAGTTTTTTAATAGGTGAACAAACAATCACTCTTCTGCAGTTTAAAGCACAAAATACCAACATGCTATAAGTATAGTACTCACAGGAAGCAGCTGTTTGCGTTTCCTGCTGGGACGACCCACTCTGCGCTTGTTGCGGGGGCTTGCTGGTGTCCCCTCCTCTGGACTGTCCTGGTCTGCTCCGTCTTCACTCTGTGCAATTATAGAGAGCCCACATCAAACACTCAACGAAGACCGTATGAAGTTATAATTGATGTCAGCAGTGAGAATGCATTAAAGCTACAATGACTGAAGGCAGTGTGGCTAAGAAGCTCTCCAGGGCAGAAGCTGAAAAACAGGATGTAATGAACACAGGGTTGTATAGTAGTATTAATAACTAGGTTATCTCCTGCTTTTATGAAGCCACATTTCACACATTTTATGTCTTTTTTCCACTTGAAGAAAAAGCAGAAGAGAAGAACAAGCTACTGAAACAAGCAATTCAAAACGTAACCATGTCCTGATTGAACAAAGGAGTTCTGCAGCTATAAATGGACCCAATGTAAAAGAGAAAACCAGTAAATTATATGGTTGCAGACATAAACTCCAGCTGTGAAGCAGACAGGATGTTGTACTACCAGACCTGCTCACTATTGATCTAAGCAAGAACACAGAGCTCCATAAGACTATTATAATAAGGCACATTATTGCCATCCGTCATGTGCTGTGTGTGTGTGTGTGTGTGTGTGTGTGTGTGTATTTGCTTAATTTAGTCGGTCATTTTTTTCTTTTTTCTTTTGCTTTATTGAATTTATTAAGCTAGTGCCACTTCATTGTTTTATATTCAGCTTTTTTTAATTATAATTTTTATTCTTTTAGCTCCTTTATTTTAATTATTTTTTCTATTTAATTATGCTTTTGAGCTATTTGTACCATATTTAGCTATTTATTGAGTCATATATTTTATTCAGCTATATATATAAGCTACTCTACCATAGGTGTTTAATGTTCAGACTGCTGTAACAGAGGAATTTCCGACATTTGGAATAAATGAAGGAAATCATATTAAAAACATGACATTAGATTCTGATTGGTTATTTTGTGGGCTGGTGGACTTGGTACTGGCACCAAGAGTAAAAAGAAACAAAAAAAAAAAACGGCACAAATGGATAAAGTAGTAGTAAAGCATCTATCCATCCATTGTCTTTTTTATCCAGGTCACAGGAGCAGCGGTTTAAGCAGAGGTGCCCTCCTCCAGCTCTTTCAGGGCTACACCAAGCCAGGCAAGAGACATAATCTCTCCAGCGTGTCCTGGTCTGCCCCAGGGTCTCCACCCAGTTGGATATCCTGGAAACACCTCACCTAGAAGGCATCCTGGTTGGATGTCTGAACCACCTAAACTGGCTCCTTTTGATGTGCAGGAACACACTAAATAAACCAAGTGACCAAGCTCCTCAGTCTGTCTCTAAGGCTGAGTCCAGACATCTGTCAGAGGAAGCTCTTTTCTGCTGCTTGTAACCACAACCACATTCTTTTGGTCACTACCCACAGCTCATTGCAACCTTTGCTTTAACACTGTGCTATTTCTTTTTACCACAACAGACCAGTACAGAATCCTCATGACAGCAGATGATGCATCAATTTGTCTGTCAGGTTCTCTCTTGCCACTCTCCTCATGAACAAAATCCTGAGATACCTGAACTCCTTACACTTGGGGCAGAAACTCACTACCAACATAATGAACTGCCCCAAGTAAGCTTATGGTCCTCACTCAATGAAGCCAGCAGGACCACAACATCCGCAAGATGGAGAGATGTGACTACGAGACCATCAAACCTGACACCCGTTGCTACTTTGCTGCACCTAAAATTTATTTCCAGAAAAGTTATGAACAGAAATAGTGACAAAAGGCAGCCCTGGAGGAGTCCAAAGCAAACCAGTGGGCCTGATATCTCATTATCCCGAAGCATCCCCACACGAGACCCCAAGGGATGTGGTCAAAGTTCACAAAACACATGTAAACTGACTGGGCAAAAACCCATGCACTCTTGAATATCCTCAAGGGTGAAAATACAAAATATTTCGGATTCCAACAATGAAGAAGTTTCAACAGCACAGGTCTTGTTTGTATGTGTCCTCCAACTGTTGTTATGAATGAGTACATAGTATTGCAGCAAACAGTGGAGGATTTACAGCCTTGCACCTTTGCCCTGATTCAGTAAATATTATCGTATAGTCTACGTATATGCATCACACTTAATGTCCTGTCCTTCACACAGAACATAAGAGTGATATAATTGCAGAGTGTGTAGGCGCCTTTATGTGAAGCTCTGAACCTAAAGGAATTAATCTTAGTTGTTTTCTAAGCTTTCCCTGCTCGGGTCATATCAGAGACAAAGAGGTGTGTTGGTACAGCTGAGTTGTAGACTAGCAGTGGTGTAATTTTACAAGGATATATGGAATAAAAATAGCTTGCTGCACCTGTGTGTGCTGGGTGTTAAAGCACACCACAGTGCTCTATGTGATGATGAGCTGAAATGAAATTTACCCACATTATTATGTCTTTTTTATGTATTACACTAAACAACACTTTTACAATGTCCTTATGGTGGAAGTGTTGGCAGCTCAGTGGTGTGACAACAATGGCTTTCCTTGGACTTCAAAATTATGATACAAGTAAGTGCAAAACAGTCATGTGGCATGCTCTGAAAAGACAAAAAGACACCTAAGACTACGGACGCAGAAACTCTGCTCTGATAAATAAAAAACAGATGGGGACATGCAACACATTCACTGCTGAGATTAAAAATAATTGTTTCAAAAGAAAGTACACATTAGCTTCTAAATGTTGTAAAATTTCTTTAAAGTAGGAAACCACAAATGTAATGTTTCTGTTAATCAAGATAAATGAGACAACATCAGGGACTGCTGAGGCACTTAAATTTTATGAGGCTGTTTGCCACGACTAAATCAGTAAAACTAGTGAAAGAAGCCAATTTTATGATGAGATACATGATGAAACTGTTATGTGGATTGTCACATCTGGATCTTTTTAGACTGGATATAGATCCAGTGAACTGCATTTGTTTGGAGTCTAACAGGCATTAACAGTTTCTGTAAATTAAACACACTGAATGCAACAGGGACATAGCAGTTTAGTTTACTCCACCCTCATTAGTGTTACCTGTGCTTATTCTGCCATACCTGTCACCCATTAGTCTCCTTAGTACATATACCTCCTGCTTTTCAGTCCTCACTTGCCAGAGGAGTTGTCTTGTGCTTTTCCCAGGTGACCTATTGGGGCATGTTCCTAGTGTTCCTCATTTTTCTAGTTTGTTTCATTCATTGTGTTCCAGCTTTTGTTGCCTACTGATCCTCTCATGTATGATGCTTTGGACTGTTTCATGGACATTGTCTTTGCCTGCTCCCACCGGATTGTTTGCCTCAATGCCTGCCTACCCATGTATGAGCATTGCCTGTTTCTGGATTAAAGATTCAAAGTGTTGGTCTTTATCTCTGTTCTGCATCTGTTCTGAATTTGGGTCCTTCCCCCTGCGAAATGTCATAATGGGGAGCACTTGCCCAGAAAGAGATTTAATAATTTAATTGATGGGTGCTACTCAAATGATTTTGGTTTGGTTAGGCTTCAGTCACACAGGCTTAAAGACCGGTTGGTGGCTCCCCTGGCAAACTCTGGTCATTAGAGAAAAATACAGTACCAGTCAAAAGTTTGGACACAGTCACCCATTCATATGAATAGGTAAGTGTGTTCAAACATTTGACTGGTACTGTAGCTCTGAAGTTAGAAGTCTTCAGAACTATGATAGTCTCTTTTAATTGTATTCAATTAAATTTTATTCATATAGTGCCAATTCATAACAACAGTGGCTTCAAAGCTTTTTATACAGTATGGTAAAGACACTGCAATATTAGAAAGAAAATCCCAACAATCCCCTATGAGCAGCACTTGGCAATGGTGGGAAGGAAAAACTCCCTTTCGAGGGGAAGAGACCTTCGGCAGAATCAGGCTCAGGGAGGGACCCCTATCTCTCAACCGGTTGGGGGGTGAAAGGAAAGAAAAGAGAAAAAAGGAGCAAACAGAGACCCGGGGCAATGTTTATACTTGTTTGGAGGAGCACTAATTGGCCCTTAGTTCTCCTGTTTTGTCTTGTTCTCCTACATTGATTATAAAAACTCTTATCACCCATTAAAAGATTCTAAAGAATCTAAAGATTAAAAGATTCACTTTTTTCTATCCCTCCTGGAGTGCTGTGGGTGTAACATTAATACAGTTTAAATAGCAGTATAGGCTCATTGCAGTCATTCATCACAAGATTCCTTGCATTTGCCTCACTGCATTTTTGGTGGTGTTTGATAGTCTTTCTGACAATAATGGAGTCATTCTCTTTTTTTACATAATCCTTACACAAAGTGCAACTTACTCAGGTCAAGGTCACACCAAAGCATTTATTGAGCCCAAGAGGACATATTAGAGAGCCAAAAAAGATAAGAAACACCTGCTCCAACTTTAATCTGGTTTCATCCAGATTATGCTTATAACTTTAAGGGTGTTTTAGTTTAGCCAGGAGGCTGCAATCTGCCTGCTGCGAAGATTCTCATTACAGGGTTTTTATTCATATCCAAGCACTCTTTATGTGCATTGCTGCCTCAGGCGGAAATTAAATAAATGTCACTGATACCACAGAGAAACATTAGTCTCTTGTGCTACTGAAGTGGAGCAAGTAGCTTTAAATGTATCAGTTAGGGGTAAATTCGTTTTTAATCAGAGATTTGCCCAACTTGTTCAAAGCTTGTTTAAGATAACAGAGGAAAAAGAAAGATAATAATAAATGTGTTCACTGCTTTTTCAGTAAGTTGGGATAATATTTCCTTACGGATTGAATTTCCTTTTTTAATCACTAAATAAATAGCTCTAAATTTAAGGCTGTGTGGTTTTACTTCTGAGATTTAAAATGTTTTTTCTGGCAAATGGCTGTAATACCATATGTGCAATAATCAGTTTCATGTAAAAACATAAACTTTAATAATACATTTAGTTTTTAATTTTTAATCTACATCAACAAAACTTTTTCTCCATTATTATGTGAGTTACACCAGGTATGTTCAGCATGCAGCATGGTGGCCAAACCAATGGATGGCTTTGCAAAGTCCATGAAGTTATTAATAACTCAAATTTTACAATAAAATATACTGGGGGTACCAGCATTACTACTCAGAAGTGACTACATATAGAGACAGCACTGCTAGATGCCAAGTCTAGATTATTACATCTGATTTTGAGATTTTACTTTTAAAGGCCTTCATGGCTCCAGAATACATATTGGAATGGCTGTCCTCATACAAACCAGTCTGCAGCCTGAGATCCTCACACAGGAACGCTGACTGTTGGCACCTTACGCTAAAAGCTAAAAGCAACCGAGACTTTGTTGTTGGGCTCTTCATATATATATATATATATATATATATATATATATATATATATATATATATATATATATATATATATATATATATATATATATATATATATACATACACACACACACACACACACACACACACACACATATATATCCATATGTGGCTCATTAACCACACTGAATGTGACACTGCTGATTTCCTGTCTCACTTTTACTGGACTGAGATACAAACAGATTCTGACACAGTTTTCTGAGCTACATTGTAATAAAACATATCTATATATCTATTTATATAAATGTTTTAATAATAATTCGATTTTCTGTTTCTTGACTGTCTTTACTGCTACACTGTGCACTTCCTGCTGTCAGGCTTGTTTTCCTACCCCTCGCTCTTCTCTGCAGGACCCGGTGTTAACAGGGACACTGGAGTGGTTGCTAAGGTGCAGAAACTGCTCAGCAACTGCCTCCAGTGCTGACTAAACATTCTGATGTCACTTCCCTGACGATGAGCTTAGCAACCAGTTAGAGCACTGGTTAATGGCTTTGGACCAGTGTGCCTGATGTGGTGTCCATATGCCTTTGTCATGACATACAGTCACAGAAACACTCACTCTACTGTGTGGGGTGCATTAAAAATTGTTTAACCACAGACATTATAAGGCTGGCAGCCTAAAAGTCATTCTCCTTTTAAGATTCTTAACAGTACTGGTTCCTATAAGTACGAATAAATTTTCTTAAAGCCAAGGAAAGGTACTTCTGAAATCAGCAAAGGTAAGGGTTAAACCAGATCATCTCTACAGCAGGGAGAGAAAATATGAGTGGGAAGGAGGGTGAGCAAATATTCTCAATGTGAAAACCATTTCATTTGACTTTGTGACTGATAGATACATCCCTCTGTTAACATTCAAGCAACCAAAGACAGTTTAGCAACTAAAATGACTGAGGAGGTCATTTTGTACAGGAATGTATTTTTTAATGTCTCTCTATGTGTTTATCATCCCTGTACCATTTTCTTTACCTCTGACAGATATTTTAAAATGTTCACATGTATAGTAAGTTTCACTCACTTTATGTAAAAAGCAGTTAAAGTGACTCATTTCTATCAACTGACCTGTTTTCACTGTCAGTTTGGTATTATCTTCAAATCTTGTGCAGCAGGAAATCTTGCTACTTTAAGTCTGTTAGCAGTTATAATACAATTAAAGCCCATAATTTTAAGATAAATAACCAATACATTTATCTATTGTCTTTGCCACAACAATGAGCCAATTCCTGTAAAATCTATGAAAAGTTGTAGGAGCAGTATAGATTAGTAGGAAACATTTAACATTAGAAAAAATTAAAAACACCACAACAGCAGGTATAAAAATACCGCTATCATAAATTACCACACTTTGAAGGTTGAAGTATTTTTTCCTGTATTAAATAACCTCCATGAAACAACAAGACAAGCACTAAGTTGCACTTTTCATAGTCCATCTTCATACCTCTGAAGTAAAGCAGAGCCACAGCTGCCATCACATCCCATCTCCCAAACAGGCAATCATTTGCTTTATAACAGCTTAACCAGGAAGTATATTAGGCAGTGCTATTGCTGCACTGACACAGACGTACACATTTGAGGGTCACGGTAACTTCCCATTGTGGGTTTGCAGTCAGTTGTTATCGTGAAAAAAAAAAATCTTGCATTAGATACAAGATTCATTAAATAATGATAAATATAGTAGATAATCTTTACTTGTATGTATACCTAAAGACATATTCCAATTATCAGCATAAGGTATGACTTTAATTCAAGCTTTCCATTACAAATTTCTGTATTTAAGATAAGAAAACTCACACACAAAGCGAGTGAATATTGTAAGAGGCAAAATCATCTCTAAGAGCTGTATTAAAGAAGAAAAATACAGGTTATTTTCTGCATATGCAATTTTGGCCTTTCCCCAAAGGAAAATCCCCAGTACTACAATCAAAATATTCTAACTGATTTTATTCAATATGGGGTTTATGTACTCAAGCACAAAATATGTTTTGTTTATCAACTGGCCAGAAATGTCAGGCCAATGCACAGACCTGTGTTAAATAAGGTAACATAGACTCATTGCCTTAAATACAGTACCAGTCAAAAGTCTGGACACACTTGGTGAGTGTGTCCAGACTTTTGACTGGTACTGTATATGCACATGATTTGTGTTGTGTTTAGGGTGCAGCATCACCTACAAAATGCCCACTTTGATCTAGGAAAAAACCTGATATAATCTATGTAACACTGATACAAATGTGAACATAATATACACATGCCAGTAAGAATAGTAGAACAGTCCTATTAATCCAACAACAGCAAGAAACTGACTAGTTTTAAATTACAGCTGTGACAAGAAATACTCACATTTTCGCACATGCACAAAACTAATCAGATTTCTGGTACAGATCAGGCAGTGACACTTCCTTCTAGAAGGACTTCACTGCAATTAAGTCAAATATGAACCAATTGAGTTAAAATACCACCACCAACTACACACACACACACACACACACACACACAGAGAGAGTAGACAATCTGTCCATATATCTTTGGTCTATTTCTGTCCCCTGGCAGGTTATTTTAGGCCACTGCAGTTGCTAAGCAACCAGACTGCAAACCAGGCGGCAGAGGAGGATCCCATCAGCAGCAGACAGCTTGTCCTCTTTCTTTCCTCCCCATCGCCACATCCTCCCCTCTGTCTCTCTGCCCTTTTATTTCCTGTGCTCGATTCCTAGAGTCCCTCTACATCTGCCTTCTTTCTCTCTTTTACTCTGAATCTAATTCTCACCCGTTCATTGGATGATGAAGCCCTCCAAAGGAAGAGACGACATTTTAGCCTACATACCCACTTAGGCTCAAACACAAGTGTTTTAGCAGATCACATTTTTACACGTTCGGCTCATTGATATCAATATTTACACATTCACACTGACACGGATATTTACAAATTCACACTACAATGCACTAACCCCCCCCCCAAAAAAAACGGGACTAATCAAAATAATATATCTTACCCAGGTTATTAGACTTAACTACAAAACTTTAGGTTTAGTCACCACCAACTGCTTTGCTGATCCTTCAGAAGGCAATGAGATGCAGACCAAGACTGTGGAGTTGGAGTCTGGAAACAGCATGAGGAACTAACTGGGGAGACAGCTGATTACTGCCCTGTTATTTATTGCCTCTGTAGGTGCATGCACACGCACCCGTTGCCCTCACCAATGTTCAGTATTATGTGTTACAAGTAACACACATTACATTTTTCTGTAACACACTACTGTACTATATTCAGTAATGACATTATAGTTCATAATCAATTATGTTGTTAACATGCATGTCAAAGGATCTTCAAATATCCAGATAGAAAAAAAACCATCAAATGTGCCCTTTTCTTTCTATAACCAGCTTATTTCTGCTAGCCTTCAGGGAGGAGGAAAACAGTGGAGGAAAATATCTACAACTTCTGAGGAATGGAGATGTGGCTATTACTTTTAACGTGCAAACTGAATCCAGAACAGAAAAAACAAGAAGCGCAAACCTCCGCCAAGGCAGCTCACTTGTATATCTGTAAATGAGATAAGGGTAGCATGACTGATGTTTACTTTGATTACACAAACATTATGTAGAAGCAGGTAATGGATAATAGGTATTGATTTGTAAATAACTGGACAGGAATAACCTGACCCTATTATATTACTACAGTATATTTCTACCTAACCAGGCAGCTCATTCTCTTTCTCTTGATGATACTTTCTTTAAAGATATAACACATTTTGGAGTCAACTTGGAAAAAAAGGCAGATGTGAAATGTAGGAGTTTATTGTATGGTCTTCACCTTACATTATAAAGCACCTTGAGGTGACAGTTTGCTGTGATTTGGTGCTATATAAATAAAAAAGATCAGAGGTCAAATGTGACATGATGTTTGGATGTAGACTATAATGTGATTTTTGGAATCCCCATAAATCATTCTCTAAATGTTGTCAATACAAACAATGGCAGTAAGAAACATAATTTTAAATAGCATTATTATCACTTTGACCTTCAGATCAATCTATTGACCTTTAAGGAGAGGTCAGAAGTCAAATGTGACAATATTTTAAATCTTTATAATATACTTCTCTATATGTTGAAAATACACACCACACTTGTAAGAATCACAGTTTCCAAGTTAAAAGGCTTTTTTTTCATCAATTTTTGACCAATAAATCATTAAGTTGACCTTGAAGACCTTGGTGAATGTAAGCCAAATTTTAATGGTTTGTTAACATGTATCCACTCTATACCCCTACCCCTATAAAGATTTTAAATCTCGTGTAACTACCCCACCACTGCCCCAAACTCAAAGAAATCTGTGGGGAACATGGTGCACCAGCCCTGCTTGTGAGACTTGGCTCCTTTTGGCTTCATCTTCTTCCTGAAATCCAAGAGTCAGGTTTCTGACACAACGGAGGAGAGTGGAGTGGTGCAGCAGCACATGGAGACAACCTTGAAGCTAAAAGGTTTTTGCTTTTTATAGCTTTTGCTTTTTATAGGTATAGTTGAAGAACTTTTTGATTGCACCTTGTATATACCTTCAAAGAGAAACTGTCTGAACTTGTGTGTTGTTACTACTTCTGTAATTCACTGCATACACCAGGAGAGAGACCACTAAGGCAGCAAGAACTCTAGACTTGGTCAGAAACACAAAAGAACTGCTTCTTTTTAAACACAATGCTGTGGAAATGAGATACAACATTTTCCACAAGATTAGGATGGTACATATCGTTGGTACGCCCAGGGCACATCTTTTTACAGTCTTCAAACTGCCTTTGTAAGCTGTAACATATGCTTATTGTAAACGCTGACAGGCGCAAGCATTAGAGAAGAAAGATGGCCTATATTGTCAGAGCTCATTCTTAGTTGTGATTGGTGATTTAAGGAAAAGAGCAGTGCCTATGGGCTCAAAGTTTTAAGTTTGTGAAGTCTTGAAAGTCTGTGACTTTATATTACTATGCAGAAAATCGTGGCTGACATGCAGCCTATAAACATATATTACGTTACAAGTATGAGTTTATGGCCTGCTTTTTTATAGCCGACTTTGCATAAACTCACAAGTGGCATAACATCTGCATGACTTTACTGAATCATCCATTTCTTTCTTCATCTTTAAATCTGTCTGTGTTTCACAAGTTTGCAACAAAAACCTTCTCCCCTTACAAGCTCACTTACCCCCAACAGATCCCACAGAGACGATGTTATATCCTCAGCATCTTAGCAGCTGTTCTCAGTGGTGCCTCTCTTTTTATTCCTTTAATTGATTAATATGCTTTGAGATGCATTTTTGGCTGCATCCTCTCACTAACATTGTGATGGAAATACATTTAAAGGGCAATAGCTGGTATTAACATCACTGGATTTAACATTTCTGGTGCTTCATTATCTCTTTGACTTAACAGCACGGGTGCCAGAGTCTTTAGCTGTGCCACGCCTCAAACTGAAATTCACTATCACCTCACCTCCATCAGCTAGGCTCTATGACACAGTTTAAATCGCAGCTTAAAACCTGCCTGTTCACATCAGCATTTCAACTTTAACCATCATGTTTTACACTCATATATTATTCCAGGATTTTAATGTCTCTTAATATTATTCTTGCTAATAATTTCATGCTGTAAATGTTTTCAAAGACACCAACAATTAAAATGTATTATCATTATTATTATTATTATTCTTTGAAAATGTTGGATTTCACTTATTTTGTGTGTTAGGGGGCAGATAAACAGCTCCGAAAAAAGAAAGCAACTATTGTTTTTTTAAGCTTTTGAAAGCTGAAAGCTATCATTTTTTGCAAGAGTTAGTGATACTGGCAACCTTGAACCATGGTGGCTGCCATCAGTAACATCTGTCCACATCCACTGCAACTGCTGTAACTCCCTCAGCTGTACTTGATGTCTCAGAAATAAGAAGACTGGGACCAAGTGGACTGATGGACATCTACTCCATCATGATACTGGAAGTGATGCACTGACCATGTAAAGACACAGAATGAACTTCAAACAGGTTTATTCTATCATGCAGCCTTCTGTGGCTTGGTGTGGTGTTACTATAGTACAGCCATTCCCAAACTTCAAACTGCCACAGCCCAGTTTGAAATATAAAAATCTCCACACTCTAATCTTTAATTACAACTCTGATCATCACACAAGCAGGAAATTAAGTATTTCCTTTTGTGTTTTCATTAATTGTTTTTGATCTTCTGATCAATTACTTCTTCAGGGAGATTGTCCATCAGCAGCTTTACATCCATACTACTAAAGACATATAAGACAAGTTTGGGATTAATAATAGGTAAAGAAGAACAAAACAAAAAACCAGAGTTAAAGGTCATGAAGTATTCCAAAATAAAATAATAAAATTTTATTTGCAAACTATTTGATTTTGAAAGCAACCAAATAGTCATGGGTCAGTTTCACAGTGAGCTGAGTTTTTGAACTTGTTCAAATATTCTATTTATTCTTGGTTTGTTTTATGTTTATTTGCTTGAATGTTCTAAGTATTTTTATTTTTGTTCTCAGTTCCCAGTGGCTTTAGAGTTTAGTTTTCCCTCTCTGTTCCCATCCTCTTTTGTCAAGTTTCTTGACACAAGACAATCTCACATAAGATCACTCATGTGTCTGTCTTTCCCATTTAATTATCGCACTTCCTGTTTTACTTTGTGAGTTGGTGTTCCTTGTGCTTTGCTTAGTTTTGCTTCCTGTGTCTTGTCTCCAGCGATTTCGTTCACCTGTGTCTCGTTCTTCCCAGCTCTGTCCTCTTTCCCTAATCAACCTCTTCTGTATTTATTGTCTCAGACTCTCCTCGTTTTTTGTCAGATTGTCTATTTCCCTTGCCCCAGTGGTCCCAGCTCATGAATTTTCTAGTATTTTGTTTCCGTAGAGTACAGGTTTCAGTGAATTTTCAAGTGTTATGTTTTAGTAGTCAGTTCCGTTTTGGTCTTTGTGTTTGGCCTTAATTACTTACTACAGTCGAATAAAAGGCTTATTTTCAGTTCACCTTGCCTGCCTCAATGTGTCTGCATTTGGGTCCTATTTATAACTATCGGTTTGCATATCCTTCAGACCCATGACACCCAAGGGACTTTATCCTACATAACTGGACTAAAATGGTTCGCATTTGATTCACAGAAGTCCATCTTATCCTGTCAGTTTATGTTATAGGATTAAGTTGTCTAAATGGTTACTGAAAAAATAAAAACAAAAAAACATTTATTGTAAATGACGAGGGGGCCACAGCTGACATTAACTCGTCCACCATTTTGGGCATGTGATACTGTAGGGCCTCAATCACACGGGCCTCGAGATGAGTCAGTGACCATCTGGCAACCACTGGTCATGAAGGGAAATGTGTATTTCTTGACCTGTTGGCAAGTGGCTGCTGGAGGTTGCTCGCAGTTGCTAAGTGAAATTGATCACACAGATGCATATGGTGCTGCACCAAAAACCTCCTTGTCATTGCGTTGCTCACTAGCAGATTGCTGCAGTTGTCAACTACTGACAAGTGCCACAATCTGTTAGCAACCAAAGCAATCACAATGAGATTTTTGTAGCAGCACCCTCTTTGTGACTGTTTTCATCCAGCAACAGCCAGTGACCTCCAGCAACCACTCATCAACCAGTTGGGGAATATACACGTTTCACTTGTGACCAGTGAGTGTATGACATCCAATATCCTCTATAACAGGAACTGCAGTAATACTGTTTAATTGCACATTTCTCTTCATTAGATGTCTTAATATTAAGATGATTGTAATTAGAGTTTTATGGTGGTGCAACATCAGGCTAGTACAACTTTCAGAAAAAAAAAAGATGAACTAATCAATTAATCACTCTCTGTCTTGTTCGCTATGTTATGGATACTATCAATGTATAAAAATAGAGAGAGAGACAGTCCTGCTGGCACCTCCTGTCTTGATCAGTAGTCTACAGCTGGCATCAGTCAGGCTCCCACACCTCTTTTATCTGTCTCCTAACCATCATTTCCTCTCTGTCTTCAAACTGAGGCTTCCTGTGATTTCTCTCTTGCTTCACTCTTTATGAGAGAGTTAAATCTCAGGAAGTTAGAAAGAACAGCTCCATACAGGAAACTTTGTTTTGGCCTGGTTCCAGTGTGTGAATATGGAAGTTGGCAAGTGAGGTGGGCTTCTATATAGCAGCACAACTATAGAATAAACTCCACACTTCTCACACATTTACGAGGGCCGCCCTGGGTTCAAATGAAAGAGCAAATGAATTGAGCCATTTTTCACTTGTCTGCTCATTTGTGTACAAAATTAGAAAAAAATGTTAAAAAAAAAAGAACACTTGAAACACTAAACCCTAAAACTGTCTCACCTACAGGTGGTTAAGCTAGTGTGTGGAAAGCAGACAGGCCTGTGGTGAATGTAAATAAATTACTGCAAGTTTAATTATTAGAAACACACAGTCAGACTTGCCAGCTTCTCTGCACGTGTTGGCTAAAAAAAGCTCTCAACAATGAGCTAAGAAGCCAAAATAGTGGTGGTAATGACAGGTGTAATAAAAGAGGTGGTGGCTGTAATAATATCTGTGGCAGCAATAATAACAGTAGCAGTAGTTTTTCAATATGTATCATAAAAGAAGCAGAGATGATAAAAGTCACAGGAGCAGGAGGAGCTGAACTGTACAAGGAGTACAGCTGACTTTGAATACTTTCCATTATATAATTTCCATTATATAATTATTTTGTTTTATAACACTATTTAAAGAGGTACAGTATTACACATCTCATGCAGTAATACCTAATGATGATTGTTACTGCAAAACAGTTAGTATAAAAATGATGCAATGTTCCATAATTTAAATAACTCAGCTATTTATTGTTGGGTTATTTATTGACATAGTGCTTAAATATTAATGAATTTATCACATCACTTTTGATACTGTGACACTTTTTACATGTTTATGGCTTTTGGAGAGTGCTACTGGAATAACCTAATACATGTAAAAACTAGGGTGTACATTAATTGAATAAATGAAAAAATTTCCTTAGGTTTAATTATTTGAAAATGTAATTATTTCTTGAATTTCTAAATTGAATCATTAAAAAATATATTTTAAAAATCTTTTAAAATGTATTATTTTAGTTTTATGTGATTTTCATGTGAAACACAGAATAATTCATTATATGACACCTAATACAGAGTACATTATATGTTAACATTTTATGTAATATGTTACAAATAAATAAGAATTAATTGTGTTATACTTTTATGCCCCAACATCGATCCACACTTACTATTTAGTAACATTTAGTAACAACTTTCCTCTTTGATATTTCATAATTCATGTTTTAATGTGAAAGAGCTTTCATTGGTTCGGCACAACCAGTTACATAAAGGAATTAACAGGATGCTCTGAAGTATTAGATTTTCAAAATAAAAGCTTCTACACTCGCTCATTTGTACAAATTTGAGTCAGCAATTTCCCTTTAGCGTTTTCGTTCAACCTATTTAGCTACAATTTTTTTTATAGCCAGCAACAGACACAATCCAACACTAGCAAGAAAAATTTCTAGTTATTGTTATTGTTTTTGTGATAACATTATTATTGTGAATTCTTTTGGTCATAATAATCTTGTAGTGAAAATTTCATACTGTGGTAGACGTAACTGCTGGTCTGATTCAATTAGACTGTTGCAGTATATATAGTATTAGTGATAGAGCAATAGAAGTAGATTCATATAGGGGATCCTGCTCACCACATCATTCGAAGTGTCATTCTCTGGCGTCTGGGGCGGTTCAGCGGCAGCAGGGCTGTTGGACGGCATGGCAGGGAGCAGCTCAGTGAAACCAAGTTTAGAAAATAAAAAAACAGAGCAAATCAAAACATGGGAAGGGCCCTCAGAAGCACCAGGTGCAGCTTCATTCAACCTGTCGGTCTGTCAGACAATCACTCGCTCCCTCAGTCCTCCCCCTCTCCTGGGGGAAAAAAGACAAAACACACAGAAACACACACATTAGTATATGTAAAGTTAGAGAAAACCTGTCAGGTGTGAGTAAGGAATCATGCTCAGCATGTAAATGACATCTTTCTTTTGCTATTTTTTTTTCTTTTTAACTTTCTCCCGGAGGTTAAAGGTCCACTACAGGTGTGTCTTTGTGAACTGTGCTTGACAGACGGGAGCAAGAAAAATTCAGTTTCTGAGCTCTAATACATTAACACATACTGCACATGCAGGTGTCCACAGAGGAGTGTGCTGGAATCAGGGTAGCTGTCAACACTGGACATCTCAAGAGTGATTGATGCAGCCTGATGAAACTGTCCCATTTTATTAGACAAAGTGGCTGCATTCAGACTGCAAAGAAGCATTGCCGAATTGGAATTCTGACCACAAGCATGAAAAAGATCCATGTACTTGTGGCGCTAATCACACTATATCCATACATTCAGTTACGACTACCATTGGAGAATTTTTCTATCATGTACTATGTTTTATTTATTTATTTATGTTATTCTTTGTCCATGAGATACTAATGAAAGATGTGAAACATAAGAATAGAGAAGGACATACACCAAAAATACACCCAGGTGTCTCTACTGCTACAATAATCTGTTACCTTATATGATAGATAAAAATTACATATATAAAATAACAAAAGAAATTCTATAATGAGTTTGGTTTCATCTTAAATGTTCTTGTTTTGCCTAACAATTTAAAATCCACAGGTACTCGTATTAGAATGACATAAAACAGACTTTATCACATGAGAAGCAAATTATTTTTTTATTTTTTTTAATCTGATAAACAATGAACCTTCTTCTACGATATTATGTGTCATTATTGAGCTCGAATGGGCGAGTGGAGGGCAGCTGTGAGGAAGGTGTTCAGTGGAGAGGCAGCCATGTGTGACCTTGTAAGTACTTGAGCTCATATTGGCTCTCGTTTCATCACCCTCTCATCTCATTGCCCTTATTAACATTTTTGTTATATGGAAGGTAATTAATGACAAAAGCAGGGACAAAGGAAAGTGAGCACAGGGACAGCTTTATAACCACAGAAGATGTTTTAGTGATAAAATCCTTTTTTTTTTTTTATTTTATAAACATTTGGTTTGAAATATGAGCACAAAGGGGTTTTTTCCCAGCTGTTTTGGCATTGTAGGCACTTGGGTGTATTAAAGGGGTGTTCACAAACAATTATTGGCAGACGCACTTCAGCAGAATAACAGACTATTACGCATGTTTGTTCGCAGCTTAAATTGCATGTAAGGGATACAAACAGGAAAGTAAGAGCAGATTTGAAGACAGCAAGCAAAGAAAGCATTACAGCTCTATTGACGCAGCTCGTCTTGGGAGATTAAAACACTGATTGTGATCACATTTCAGTCCCACTGTCTTTCAGCAGAGGCATTATAAGAGAGAGTCAAGGCATTCAAAGGAGACTGAATTGATATCCACGGGGGAATACGGATGAAGAAGTATAACTTGGGCCAAACTTGGCAAACTTTCTAAGTGTTTTTAATCAGATTCGTCTGGTGAATATACAGGGGTTGGACAATGAAACTGAAACACCTGGTTTCAGACCACAATAATTTATTAGTATGGTGTAGGGCCTCCTTTTGCGGCCAATACAGTGTCAATTCGTCTTGGGAATGACATATACAAGTCCTGCACAGTGGTCAGAGGGATTTTAAGCCATTCTTCTTGCAGGATAGTGGCCAGGTCACAACGTGATGCTGGTGGAGGAAAACGTTTCCTGACGCGCTCCTCCAAAATACCCCAAAGTGGCTCAATAATATTTAGATCTGGTGACTGTGCAGGCCATGGGAGATGTTGAACTTCACTTTCATGTTCATCAAACCAATCTTTCACCAGTCTTGCTGTGTGTATTGGTGCACTGTCATCCTGATACACGGCACCGCCTTCAGGATACAATGTTTGAACCATTGGATGCACATGGTCCTCCAGAATGGTTCAGTAGTCCTTGGCAGTGACGCGCCCATCTAGCGCAAATATTGGGCCAAGGGAATGCCATGATATGGCAGCCCAAACCATCACTGATCCACCCCCATGCTTCACTCTGGGCATGCAACAGTCTGGGTGGTATGCTTCTTTGGGGCTTCTCCACACCGTAACTCTCCCGGATGTGGGGAAAACATTAAAGGTGGACTCATCAGAGAACAATACATGTTTCACATTGTCCACAGCCCAAGATTTGCACTCCTTGCACCATTGAAACCGACATTTGGCATTGGCACGAGTGACCAAAGGTTTGGCTATAGCAGCCCGGCCGTGTATATTGACCCTGTGGAGCTCCCGACGGACAGTTGTGGTGGAAACAGGAGAGTTGAGGTGCACATTTAATTCTGCTGTGATTTGGGCAGCCGTGGTTTTATGTTTTTTGGATACAATCCGGGTTAGCACCCGAACATCTCTTTCAGACAGCTTCCTCTTGCGCCCACAGTTAATCCTGTTGGATGTGGTTCGTCCTTCTTGGTGGTATGCTGACATTACCCTGGATACCGTGGCTCTTGATACATCACAAAGACTTGCTGTCTTGGTCACAGATGCGCCAGCAAGACGTGCACCAACAATTTGTCCTCTTTTGAACTCTGGTATGTCACCCATAATGTTGTGTGCATTGCAATATTTTGAGCAAAACTGTGCTCTTACCCTGCTAATTGAACCTTCACACTCTGCTCTTACTGGTTCAATGTGCAATTAATGAAGACTGGCCACCAGGCTGGTCCGTTTTAGCCATGAAACCTCCCACACTAAAATGACAGGTTTTTCAGTTTCATTGTCCAACCCCTGTAGATGTGCAGTTTCTGTGCCCCTGTGACTGCTGAAATTAAACTGTAGATTAGTTTATGGGCCACATGCAACCCAATTTGATCTAAAGTGGCCCAAAACAATAAAAAAATCATTGCATAACTTAAGTGTAAAGCAGTATTTTGAAAACATTTACCTGGGCCACTGCTAAGATTAAAGCTGAAACATTACACCCAACTGAAGGAACCTCCTCACACCAATCCCTTAAAAATTTGCCAGACAGGTTTTTGAAAAATTGACCAATTTTCAAATCGGATGACACAAAGAATGAGATGTATTGATATAAGCAAGTGCAATTTGAAAAAACTTTTCCACATTCATTGACTCTACTGTCTTTACATGTGCAAACACATCACAGTGGAAAGACACAAAACCTTCATGTGTGCACGCCTGCATGCATTCCTCTCAGTAAGATTACTGCAATGGTTCACAGTGCAGCAGAAAACAGTGAACATATTAGACCAGTTTTAATGACTCTGCCCTGGCTGCCTGTTTGTTTTAGATTTGATTTATTTCCTTTAAAGCCTTTCATGGCTCCAGAATACATCCTATGACTGTGCAAAGCCAGACTGATTGCACCTTATGCTAAAAGACTAAAGGTGGCTTACTGCATCTGTATCTGCTTTTAAATTGCTGTTTTAACTTATTATTTATTAATAAATGTTCTTTTAGATTTTCTTATAACTTTGACAGTTTTAGGTAACCCCCCATTTTATTTAAACTTTCATATGTTTAGGTTATTGCTGAATTTTATTTGATTTTATCTTGAGGTTGTACTTGAGTCTTGCATAGCCAACTTTAAACTAAAAGATTTTGATTTTGTGTGTGTGTGTGTGTGTTTGTAAAGCTCCTTGAAAAGCTGGTTTTATTAAGTGCTGTACAAGTTTACAAGTAACTGAACAATAATAACTATGTCTCTTGTCTAGCTCTAGAAATGCTTTTAATTTCCATCTATTTTCACTCCTGTCTAGTAAAGCTAGCATTGCCACACCAAGAATGGAAATGCATGCTGTTATAAAAAGGAGTAACTAATGACTGGGCTGTATCTTTGGCATCCCTGGTTTAAATAACTAATCAGATAAGTGTTTGGAGGTGCTTCATGGCTGCCGAGTGGCAAGACTTGCTCGTAGAAAGATGTGGGAAAATCCCCTGGGGAGTTTAGTTTTATTCCTTATTTTTCAGAAAATTGTAATCTCATAAGAGAAAAGCTGCCTTGTAACAGATTTAGCTACTAATGGGCAGGTACACACAATTAAATAAGCTATAAAATACAAATACAAGCAGAATAATACGGTCAGATATGCACATAAAGCCCCCATCTCTACTCCGACCCACAAAGCACATAGCTACAGAGCTATGGTTAGACTAATATAAACACAAAACACGAGGAAGATGTAGGACGAGGATTAAATTGCTCTCAGTGAAAGTTCACGATGAGGGTCTTCGATGGGCAGACACAATCGCCATCATGTTGAGTGAAGAAGCCGCTGAAAACGGATCAGACTTCAACCAACCCATCCACAGCATTAGCTTACTCACTAATATGTTGGCCCATGATTTGGGTTAATTGCTATGAAAACATCCTGATCCTAAGGATTACTGTTCACAATAAAAAAAAAAAATTGGTGCCCAAGGCAGTAATGAGTTTATACAGTACTGATAAAAAGCCAGAGAGGTCAAAAACAGTGAGTAAATAGCTTTTGGGGGCTCGTGTCAGTTGAAAAAGCAAGAGATACACAAAGCATTACAACACATTTAAAAGACATGAGCCTCATCCAACACAGGAGACACCTGGATCCAGAAACTATATTGATGACATCCTCATTTAACAAGCAGATATCATTTTGCGGTTCCTGTAGATATGTTAATTCCAAGTTAAATGATACTAGTCTGGTAAAATCTTTACTTTTACAAGATCATTCAGGTAACAAATTAAAAAAATAAATGAGAATACTGGGCTTTATTTTTTTTTTACATGATCTAATCATAATAAAGTGACAAGGTCTATTGTTTTTGTTATTCATCCCATCTGAAGAAAAAAAGAAGGTATGACCAGAAAGTGTGGTTTTAGAGAGTCCATATGCAAGCCCAAGCTAATCAAATCAGCACTGACTCTTGGTTTAATAAACCTCAATCACAGATAAAATCAGTGGCTACAAGGATAACCTGATCTTTGAGAATTACACCACACAGGACGGCCTCTGTTTCAGATAAACACCACTGGATTAGTGCGCTGGCTGTGAAAACTCTTGTTTTTGTGTTTTTGCGAGTGTGACTTGTTCAGACAGGTGTCATAAACTCATCACAAAAAGGAGCTTCAAAATGTGATGTTGTAGACCTCAGCAATGATCTGGATTCAAGCACAGCCAATGTGTCTGGCTTCGCTCAGGATGCATTGTACAGTATGTCACTCCTCATGCTCCAGCCTTACCTCACCTACTGTAAAGACAGTTACCAGCAGAAACATGGAGTGGAAACTTTGCAGAAATGGTTGCACAGTATCCACCCCACCACTCCCGGGGGCTCCCTGCACAAACTCCAGGCTGCAAGCCAACTAACTCCTCCAAGTCCTAAGTATTTAGGTCATACACACACCTCACCCTCCTATAGCAAGTCAATGTACACTGATTTAAATTGTTCCAGTCTTCATGCCAGCAGTGGTTTAAATTAGCCCCTAGTCAAAGGCCCAAATAGAAGCCTGCACTAGTGGGAGGAGAAATGGTTGCGCAGAGAAAAAGCTTCAGAGGGGTCAAGGTAATGAGAATCAAGCAATGACAAGACAGGAACATAGGTGATTAGTTTTCACAATAAAAGCATTAAATCTTATTAAACATTTCATTTGAGCAGTTCTTGAGTAGTACTTTTCAATGTATTTTTTTTTTGTAATTCATTAAAGTGTTTTGCATTTGCAGTGCATTTTTTTTTCTTAACTGATGAACACACTGAGTGATCTCTTTTTTGTTGCACTTTTCCCAAAGTACAGCACCATAAAAGTTATCTGTACTCACATAAATCCAAGTGTAGGCAGGATTTTGTAAATGTTGGGCGGGTCATCTGAGGTCAAAATACTGTAAAATGTAAATGTAAAATTTGACCACATGCAAAAACTAATGTTCACACTGAAAAGAAGAAAACAACAAAGGTGGGAAACTGTAATTAATGTTTTTATTATTTTTCTTTTCTTTTATTTTTTTTGGCTGGTCTAAAAGTTGTCAGATTAAGCGAGTTGGGATCAAAGAAATACTTCAGCAGAAAAAAAACCCCACCACATGTTAGTTTAGTTGATTATATATTGTATCAAATAGCCTGTATTGTAGATTTGTCACTTTTTTGTAATAAATCAATGCCACCTGTTAAATTCAGCGCTTTGTTCAAATTATTTCAATAGTATTTGAATAGAAGCATTTTAAGGATTCAAGTAGGAAGACACATTTAATAATTAACCCCTCAATCTGAAGCCCCTGATGAATGCTTGGATGCCCAAACACTGTTTTTAAGGTTAATCGTGACCTTACCATTAGAATAGATGCATTTTAAATGTTTAAATTTATGTTTAATGTTATTCAAAACACACCATTTGAGTGCTTTGTTGTTTAAGATCTCAATTTCTATTTTTAAAACATGAAAAAACTGAATTATGCAGAACATTCAAATTTATAACCAGTTACGTATCTAAAATGTTTATTTTCTCATTTATGTAGTCTTTTTCTTGTCACAAAAAGGTTCTGTATATTCTCAATTATATTTCCAAACACTGTACACATTCCACATTTAGAAAGCTGTTAAATGTGAAACTTCAGAAAAATCACCACACTTAAATCACCTCAAGAATTAATTTTAGTCATCCTAAGTGTTCCTATAGTTGTTTTTTTTCATGTTAAAAATATGATAAATATTGTGCCAACAAAAAAATACATTTTAAAGTTATTATAAATAGATAAGCATGTGGTACTCTATTAGTTGTTAAATACATTTTTAAAGTCTATATGCTGTAAATTCACTAGTTCTACCTATTACAACAGAACATTTTCTGTTTTTTAATCTTCTGTGACATTTTTTTGAGCCACTGTGATTTGGGGATGCAATGCAACACATGAAAAAGAAAAGTATTTTCGGTTTCTCCGAATTTCCTGACCTTTTAACAAGCCAAAATAATACTAAAAATACTAAAATATTGCAGCTATTTTAGCAGCAAAACAAATTAAGTCTCACATACATTTTACAAATATAATAATATCGGTTAAGCTGATAATTATTGGTTCTATTACTATATCTGCCATGCAGTACTGTAAATGCCGTATTGTAGCGACCGCGTTTTTGTCGACTTTTATTTTTAAAGCGCACTCCGGATGTGTCGTAGTTGCTCCTGCTACATTGACAACGCTCAGCTTTATGACAATTAATATTGTGAGCGACCTCACGCGGCCTTTACCGGACGGCTTCTCATAACCGGTGTATAATCCCGGCTGGGGTGTGTGCGGGGCGGGCAGCCTGTGAGAGGCACGTGTCTGAGTGTGTAGCGACGATAAGCTTTACTGGGTCAGGTAAAAAAACACACGGGGGCGCGTCTCAGACCGAATGCACCCGTTAACCCCGGCATGCGCGTCCCCGCACGCGCTCTCGCTCGCTCACTCTCCGGTTCCGCGCGCTGATGTGTCTGTCTGCATCTGGTGGACGAGGAGGACGGTGCGCTCCGGTTTAACGTTACCTGCTGGTGTCGGCGTTGGACTGGGGGGCGGGAGGGACAAGCCTGGCGGAGTGGGGCATAGAGTTGTACACTCCGGTCAACGATTAACACGCATCCGTTATGTAACGGCTGCCCGGTGGCGGTGATTTTCCTCCCACTGTACAAAAGAAGTCCCCAAGTTCACTCGCCCCGTGTGCCGCTCCGTCTTCACGCGCACATCATCTGCTAAAACGGAACCGAATGGCTCCGGAGCGCGCGACGACTTCAGGAGGTGACTGTTAGCTAAACTTGACGGCTGTAACGGGTGCCGGTGTGCGTTCAAAATATAATGTTTATATTTACCGTGTCGTCCGTCCCTCAGGCACCCGGACCCTGACGGTCGTCGCTCTCTCGCCTCTCGTTCACTCTCGGTCTCTCTCTCTCTCTCACACACACACACACACACACACACTCTCTCTCTCTCTCCCTCCCTCCTCGCGCTCTACCGGGTCTTCTCTCCCCGTTGCTGGCTCGTGCTCCCCCGCCTGCTCCTCTCGCTCGCTCTCACGAGCCGCAGAGGCTGCCGCACCAGAAAGAAAGTTTCCGCAGGGTCCTAATGCACAGCGGCGCGAGCACGAACTAGCCGGCACGCACGCGTAAACACACAGGAGACAGGTGTGTAGAAAATGAGCATTACTCAAAAGACTGGGGCTCAAAGAGGAAAATTAAAATGAAGGAGCTCACTAAAGCAATATATGATTGATTAATATAAAACAATGAGCTCAATTAAATAGAAAAATGTATATCAGTAGGTAAAATACAATAAAACCCATGTAGAAAAGTGAATATAATACAATAAGGAGTTCAATAAGTAATTAAATACAGTAAAACACTCAAAAAAGATGAATCTAATAAAATTAGGAGCTCAATAAGAATTTTAACAAAATACAGTAAAACACTACAAAGGTGAGTAATTAAAGTAATTAAAAACAGTAAAGTAAGTAAAATACAGTAAAACTAAAGAGATTAATAAAATAAGGAGGTGTAGTGGACGAATCAGCTACTAACCATTTGTTTTTCCAGTGCACCTTTATGTATGTACTGTACTGTGAATTACGTCTTTAAAGCCTTAAAGAGATCTTAAAAACCTTGTGATTCTCATATCAGAAGGGTGGTGATGGCAGAGATTATAAATCATTAATATATTTATTAATACTTAAAAAAAAAAAAACAATGGATAAATTTGACTGTATTATAAAAGCATTTTGGCACCAAAGGAATCACGGCCGGAAAATTAACCTGGAATCAAGATAAGATATTAATAGGATGAAGGAACAAGCACCACAATTTTTATTAACCTAGAATGACTCTAATATGCGTACCTAACCTAACACTATGGATGCAGGTTAAAAATGTAAAACGTAAACTAACACATTATAAAGTGAGTGAGACACAGAAGGCCTGGTTCCCCTGGATTCTGCAACCAGGAGAAGGGAAGTCAGCTGAGTGACCAAAGAGTGAGGACTTCAGGAGGGGAGCGGAGATTAAGGAGGCCCGAGAGATGCTGTAGGGCAGGAACGTGAAGGGACTTGTAGGTGTGGAGGGAGGTAGCGTAGAAGGAGCTTTTTTTCTGCTCGAGAAGCAACAATGTTACGGTTTTTAACGGTAAAAGGAGCTCTGATTTGTGCAGAAAAAGAATCCTTATTTCTCATCTTTTTAATCATCTCGCGATGCCTCTGATCCTCACCGAGATTCAGGACAGTGAGAGAAAACTGTCGTTTTCTTGGGTGAGACAGCTTTACAGCGAGCTGCTGCGCTTTTCTCTTGGCTGTCTATTGTCACCTGCAGCACCCACATTGACTTGTTTCTTGTTTGGCAGGTTAGTTTCTTCTAATTTCACCCCTTTCTCAGCATACTACCCAACAGGTGAAGCTCAGCATGATGCAACACGTTGAAACCTGCTCGCTAACTGCTGTGCTGTTTTCTGCAAAGGCGGGAAAAGTTTAGAATTACCGGGAAGAATTTCTGCCCTGACGGGTGGTCGGATTTTATCTTGTTTATCTTGTTTACAAAATAACAGCTGGGTCAGATAGAGGAGCGTGTGAGAGGATTCCCTTAAACTCGTCTTACAGTTGGGCTGAAAACGTCTCCATTTCGTCCCTCTCACTTACATATTCAGTTTGTTCCAGTTATTTAAATATCAATCAACTCCAAAGGATCATACAAGTTGATTGAAAAATTAATATGTGCATTTGTTTTGCGGGTTTTACCGTGAACATCGAGCAGGAGAGAGTGATTTGTGACCTTTTGGCCTTACGGTTTCCTCTTAGACAAAATAAAAGCTTTCCTATACTCCTGGTGAAGGTTGTTGTGTCTTCGTGCAGCCTGTGAGGACACCCTTAATCCGTCCCACAAAAACCACAGCTCCATTTTGGGGTCTTTATATTTACACGCACTCAATTATATAGCACCAGTTCACAATAATAAATGTCTCAAGGCATTAAAGACCCTGAAAAGAGGTGAGTGGAGAGGAAATGCTTAGTGCAGCCTCAATTTTAATCTTTTATTCAGCATTTTTATTATAATATCAGATGTTTGTGAATGAAGCTAAAAGTGAGAGCATCATAACCTGATGTTGTACATTCCCTCTGATGACTGTGAATCTTTATGGCATAAGAAAATGTTCCATTTTTGCACAGATTGTGCTGCAGATTAGATTTTAAACTGATAAAAATCACAGTTTTTTGCAAAACATCAAAAATGGTTCTGAATACCATCAGAAGAATCTGTTTAAAGACAAATACATGATACTCAGCAAGAATCGTGCTCGCCAGGCCCCACTCCTGAAATCAAAACACACATTCATGCTGTGATATCAAACTAATATTTTCATCCCTGGCTGATGTGTTTATCATTTTTACACTAAATTATTGATAGTTTGATCCATATATTGTCATAAAAAAAACAACAGGGGGCCTCTACAGATGACCTGTTCTGTCTGACAGACACCAAAATATCTAAATTACACTACATTTTTATCCATATCTAATGTGCTTATTTGAAATTTTTTCCTGATAAGCGACCTGTTTATTTATTAAGATCATTCACTGATATACTGCCAGATCTAAGATTTTATCACAAAATGTTGACCTGCTCCCCTAAAGAGGATTTTAAACCCTGGTTTGACCTCTGGGAAGAAGAAGGTAAACCGATCTTTATACCACACAGGGTCATAGCAGCTCTGGGTGTCTGTGGGTATAGGGGTCAGGGTGGGGGTGGGGTTATTTATAGCAGTCAGTCAGGTCACCAACAACAGACAGCCTCAATGAGCTGTATTCAGTCTATAGTTTAAGCCCCTGCCTTGCATACACTCCACAGAGTCATGACCTCTGAAGGAAGCTCCTGGGAAAAGTGGGAGCCGCTGATCCATACTGATGAGGACACTAAACGGGGGAGAAAGTTTAAACATAAAGGCCCGTGGGTGTGTTTACAGGAACTCGTGTGTGTGTGTGTGTGTCCTGAGATACTTCTGATCCTTTTGGATGGAAATGTTAGCCTTTTTTGGTCATATCGCAGCTCTTATTGTACTACCGTCACATTCCTGTCATTCCTTAAATGGCTGAAGTTTGAGGGCTAAAGTAGAAAGAGAAAAACTTACTCAACTTTGACTCTATTTAATTATTAATCACCTTTTATTATAGACATCTACTCTATTACATTTCACCTGGAAGTATTCCAATCAAAACATGGCATGAAAAAACACTATATCATATATCATGTAAAATATGCTTTTAAATTATGATGCATTTGAGGCTAAAGTGTCCAAACGGTATATAAAATTGACCCTGACCACTAATTTGATCCTAACCGCATTTGTTGTCATGTATTCTGCACATAAATCATCACTCCTCCTGCCTCCCTAACCCAGTATTCCTGATCACTTGCTTCTGGTGTGTGAAGCAGCAGCTACGTCTATCACCTGTGCATGCAGGCCAAGTAGAGTGACCAGATCCCAACAAATTTAATGTGAGGGGAACGGGGTTAAAGTTTGATTTTATGGTCTCAAAAATCAAGTCTTTGTGCACTCCTGCATTCCCTATTTTCTGCTGCCATCACTGGTTAAGCTGTTCCCCTTTTTCTTGCTGTGTCTGTGTCTCGTTTGGGTTTCATCTTTAGACACTCCCATCTCTTTTAGACACATTTCTCGTGATGACAAGAAATCCTGTGCAGTCATATATAAAGCAAATACGCGCTCACCCTGAGCGAGGCCTGGTGAAGGAGACACCACCCTTATACTGATATAGTGAGTTAATTTTTAAACATGGGGCTATTCCACACTTCACACCTCTGGGGTTTTTCTGTCCTGATAAATATTGAGACCAAACCTCTGCTTGCACATCAGTCCAGTAACAGAATAAACATGACACTCTTGAAAGCCAGACTTCAAATATTGGACTTTTAATGAAATATTTTAACGTTATCAGCTTAAAATGTAATTTTTTTTTTTCTAAAGTGACCCGGAGGAACTTTTGTTTTTACAGCAACAGCATAAAATGACAAGTCAGACTAACTTAGTTTTAGAATAAGTACCTCATATTTGCTGACACTGTCCTTCATAACAGTGATGCTAAAGGAGGTGATTAAGCACAAGAACCTAATTTCTTTTTCAAGTAAAATTTTCCAGGGTTCGAATACTAACTTAAAAATATGAATGACTTCACATTTGATAATCTCAGTACTTTTTGTATTTAAGTGATTATTACAGCCCCACCACGCTGTGTGCTGCTTTGTACCCGACTCAGGCGTCACCCCTTTCCTCCTGGGAGGAGCGGTTGGTCAGTTTGGAGTGGTTGTGTTGTGAGAGTCTCCTGCTGGTGAAGGAGCGTGTGTTACACTGGGTGATCCTCATTTTTTGGGCTGTTTTGTTTCCTCACGTTTTTTTTGGGGGGGGGATTTTCTGTGACTTTCTTTTGCTTCAGGCTGTTGCCAAACCCGGTGTAACATCCCAGCAGTCTCTTTAAGCCGAGCCTTAATCTTGCAACAGTGACATTTGTTCAGCGGAAACTTTTACTTGTAGTACTTGTTACTCCACTCATAGAGCTCCAAAAGTGAACACTAGAGGAAAGCATCTAGATATTATACTCTTTGTTTGTTTAGGAAGTCCTTTTTGGTGCATTTTCCTTTTAATACTTATCGACTTTCACTTGAGCACATCTCCAGATACTTGAACTTTATACTAAAACTCTGATCATCAAAGTGATTCAAAGGAGCTCTCACAGCAACAACGCAAGAAGACAAGAGCCTGACTCAGTACTACAGTAAACAGGATCCTGAACATAAAAATACAATTCGGTTATACTTGCACTACACTTATTTGAGTACTATAGTTAGGTACATTAAATATATGAAGGGCTTAAAAAGTGCCACAGATTAATCAACCAAACACTCTTTGAAAAAACTTGAATTTCACTTAGAAATCATTATCATCTTTACATTTAAGTTTTTTCCTGCTTTTACTTAAGTGGCGTTTTCATTTGGAGGACTTAAGTGTAATATGTATTTTTTTAATTTCCCCAAATCCAGCATGTTTACACTGTCCTTGCAAATCAGCCGATAACCCTTTTCTGCATCCAACTGGCAAACCTCATAGAGGGCTCTCTGTTTAAGTGGTAAGTGGACTGCTACTCTATTGTGATTTTCTACTCACGAAGTACTCAAAGTGCTCTTTTTAGACTACAAGTGATGTTCACAGGTTGTTCTTTAGTTTTAACCTATCACACTCTGATGGATGCACTGTGGGGTCCTTTGGGGTTTGGCTTCCTTCCCAACACATGGACCAGAGGAGCCCGAGACCGATCCATGGACCTTCTGAGCAGCTACCTCCCAAAGCTGCAGCTGCTTTAGCATCCCCACAGCTGCAGCACATCTACAAGTATAACCCACCTCCATCCAAACCCCTCTTTTTAATTCTATTCGTGACTTCATATCTGTTATCACTGATGCTTGAATATTCCCAATTTTACTGTGGCCTAAAATTCCTAAAGTGCTTATTTTAGGTTAGTAGGTCATGTATTCTAAAATAGATAAAGACTTTGTTCTTCTAATGTCCCCAAACTTCATGTGACTGATTAAAAACACTCTTCTCCATACACCCTCACGGCTCAGGTTTCTCTCTATAGTTTATTTTTCTGGTGGTTCTCGGTGAGTTGCTGCAATATCCACAGGACTTAGAAAAGCTATAATCCAGATGAGGGAAGTCAAGGAATTTTACAAATGGATCACTTTCCAAGAATACAGCAAAGTGTGGTTTACAGCTTGTTTTACAGATTTATTACATTAGATATGCTTGTTTTGCCAAACTGTGCTGCAAATCAGACCAGAAGGGAATAAAGGGCTGAGATCATGGAAGAGGTAATTACACATACACTCTGGAACCTTGAGATAAAGACCAATGCTCACAGAGACCAAAGAAACTCACAGTTTGATGTTAAATATTATTTATTGCAGATCAAACACAGATGCACACTTTTCACTCACACCGTCAGCTCCAGCAGGTTCAGAGCTGAAGGTGTTTACAGCTTCATGTCAGGACGTGCCTGACCTGTCACACTTAATTTCTCTCACTCGCTCAAATTCACTCACGACACACACACACACACACGCTAATTTATTTATTAACTCACTCACACAGTCAGTCAATCATTTGGCAGACTCGAAATGTGATAATCCCAGTAAGTCAGTCAAACAACCTGGAGGGATGATGAAAGCTGAAGTGAAACTGATCCGAAAATGTATAAAACAGTAAAGAAGCTCCATCTGAGAAGAAACCAAAACGTGTACACGGGTTTAAAAACATGTTGTGGACAATTGAAATATCTTTGGATTTGCACACAGACACATTTTTGGGCTGCTGAGGGAAATTCAACTCCCACAAATCCCCTGCATTTTAGAGGACGCTCTGAAAGGCAGCAGAGATTGGACTGTTTTGCCATTCTATAAAAAGGTCAAATGTACAAGATAAGTAAACTCTCAAATCTGAAACGCCTCTGCTGTAAGAAACATCCGATCAGTTTGCTACGGCTCTATTCTGAGCACCTGGCCGGCTTTCCTTTAAATTGTTTGTTAATCAGAGGAGAAGCTGAGGCGCCGCGTGTCCTGCAGTATTTATACTTCGGCAGAAAGAAACATGACATGAACAAACTAATACATGAGCTGTTGTTGAGGTTTCTCTTAACAGATGGCTTCACCCAAACAAAAAAAACCCCAACTTTAAATAAATCCCTTCTGATCTCTTTGATTTGAAGTAAAGTTCAAGTAAAAACGGTTCACTGTGCGGAGCGACGGGGACTTTTTTCCCTTCGTTTCTTCAACACAAATCTGGGGTTCCCAAACTTTCTGACTTAAATCAAAGCACTTATAACCCTTCATAGGAGGTTAACCTCATCTTGAAGACGTGAAAGTATCCAGAATTTCACAAGTAAAAGAAAAAAAAACAAAAGAGAACTCAGATAAAAATGCTCATAAAATAAGTTGAACTGATGTTTAACTATTCATCTGGTGGACATAAGTAAATTATTAACAACTTCGCTACTCTTTAGTAAAACCGACCCTGTTGAAGTTACACACACACACACACACACACACCACAGTAATCAGATATCTCCTCTTTAACTGTAGCCCCACTGCAGTACCGGGAAACACAGAGAGGCCTGGACAACCTGGGCTGCTATCGTACCAGCACCCACAGCTCTGAGCTCATCCAGGTTTCACACACAGACGGAAAAGAAAGACTGACAACCTGACCCAGAAATGCAGCAAAAATGTCTCCGGGGATGTCATTTGCAACCAGGGAGTGCGCAGCAGCCAGCGACTGTGGCGAGAGAGAGAGAGAGAGACGCAGAAGTGGTTTTGAAGCCTTGAGTTTTGCATTTGGGCTGTCCTCATCTTGTTTTCTTTGGAGCCAGACATCACCGTATTCAAACGAGAGGGTGCACCGACTGTATGAGGGCATGTCAAGGACTCAGATACCTGCTATTTGGTGCTGAGGAACAGACTGATACAGTAATAGAACTTGAGTCGCCAAAGCTGGAGCACAGGCTTCTTGGACGGGCTTTTAGCAAAGTTATCGCCACATCAAGTCGCATTATTTACCAGATAACTGCATTAAAAATACAGCCAAAAGCCAACATCACAAACACAGTCGACTTGTCCTCCGTGTACCCCGTGTACAGTTTACAAATAGGAAATAAAATTGTTTTGGGAGGCTTTAAAATGTTTATTTCTGCTGTAAAAGCAGAGTATTTCAATATGGGGACTGAGTCACTTTTGGAGGCAGCCTCAAACGGCCACCTGAACAGCCACTTCTTTTCTAGCCACCTAGACAGAGACCAGCGGCACATCATGCTCAACTAGAAAGCCATAAGCCAATTTCCACAATATTTTATAGAGCGGGAGGAGGTGATGTCCAACTTTATATACAGCCTGTGGTTTTGGTAGATACCGACTGGGACTTTAACTCTCCACTCTGCTGGGCTTGATGCAGCAGGAAACATCCTATTAAAGCTTATCATCTCAGCAGGACCTGACTACACTCATATACACAAAAACAATCAAACCGAATGAATAAATGGCAAAAAAAAAAAAAAATCAAATTAAAGCAATAAATACTAAGCACACAGTGCCAAATCTTAAAACTTTACAGCTCACCTCTGATCTTTCTGACTTTGATTCCTCCTCCTTTTCGCCCTCATATGTTACATACTTTATCTCCTTCTTCATTCTGAAGCTTTTCTGCACGCTACACCTTTACAAACATCTTCTCACTTCCTCCGACTCTCTCGTGGCTTAAAAAAAAAAAAAAAACGCTGAGTGTGCACACATGCTACAGTACAGATCAGTAGATTGTTTCAGATTCCTCATTTAGCTATGCGTGATCTAATCCCCCCCCCAAAAAAAATAAAAAATAAAAACCAAAGTAAAACCACAGTGAACAGACGCACACAGAATCACAGCTATACATCAGTAGTGACCCAGTGGTCATTTGGTGTCCAGCATCGTGATTGGTTGATTGGCAGAGGAGGTCTAGTGCGCCACCTCCCGCCCCTCCGTCGGCTAAAAATGATCTGAAGATATATTCAGTCAGTCTTCTTTGGCTGTGGTGAAACGTGACTCCACCTGAGGGATAATCCAACCAATCAAAAGTTACCAAGTTACACTGGAACAGGAACTAGCAAATACAGTATTTGCTCTCTTGTTGCGAGCTAAGGTGAAAAGATGAATACCATTCTTTAATAAATGTGAAGCTGCCGCCTGTTAGTTCAGCACATTAAACTATTTCACAGATGCCTACATCTTGCCTCAGAAACAAACAAAAAAAATCCACTTTTGTCTAAAACACAATAGAAGTCTGTGACTTCATTTCAGATTTAACAGTCCTGAGAAACGACTGCACGTTTCTGTCCTTGAACATGAGCTAAAAATAAGAAAAACAAACTGCTGCGAGACACTCCGAACTGCTCGATTCATTTTCTGAACCAGCACCCGTCCCGATCACACACGATTGCGTCTTTGATTGTTTCTGCATGAAGCAAAATTGAAAACATCGCAAAGCTGACCGGGAAGAACCAGAAACAGGCCACATGGAGGCCTGTGCAAACACGTTCAAACAGATAAACGAGTTGTTTGAGTCATCAAATCAACCAGCTTTTCCCATAAAACATGAACGCCGCATTTTTCTTGCCTTTCTAACAAACATTTTCCTGTGAGGACACCGGAGGAAGTTGGCTTCAACCTTTTAAACCTGCCTACAAAGCTGCTCTCTCCTGCTTTAGAAGGATTTTTTGTGATTATCATGTAATTAATAAGAGGAAGTGCATGAGAATACTTACTGTTAACATTTGTCCTGTCAGCATTTTAACCTGCTAAACAGAGAAAGAGAACAATTTATTAGCAGTTAGTGCACAGCAGAGAAGTCTGAAGCTAAAACAAGTGTTAAAAGCTCCTGCCAGAACCTGTAATAAGAAGCAGAGCAGCCCTTTGCACAGAAACATAAAAGAAGTCCTTACTTGGCAGGTGCCACGCAAATTAACTCCAGAGACAAAAACTGTATTGTAGACGGCCCAGTGCAGTAGTTTTATTTATCCTTTAAGAGTTAATTGTGGCCTCCTGTCTGTCTGCCTGTCTGGGGTTTTTTTGGATTGATATAACAGGTTAGTATTCTAACAAGCGCTCAGGCCGTGACCAGGAAGTAGTTTCACCACCTGTCCTCCGCAGGCGGTCCTCTCGTAAAGAGGAGGGGCTCCATAAAGCACGGCTAATGAGACGGCACGCTAATGAAGCTCGCCGCGGTGCAGACGAGGGCACCTGGAGAGGAGAAAGCGAGCAGGAAAAGCCGCGAGCACGAGTGATTTAAATTCTGTTCAGAGAGAGACAGGGATGTGATCAAAAGATCCAGAGATCAGAAGAATAAGATTTGGCTCCGTGTTCATCAGGAGAAGTAAAGAAACAAAATACACGGGATCGCATGCAGCAGTGCAGCTTAATGTCTTTCATCAGGAATTGCTAATGTCAGCTGTATTTCACTGGAGGACATAACATCATAGTACTGCATTACGATAAATTTATCTTGATAACTTCTTACAGATATCTGTCAAATCTGCAATAAAACACGCTTTCCTCTGCACCGAGCAGCTGTTTGCACCTCGAGCTTTTAACAGTGGTGCAACTAAATATATGCTGTCCTCGATTACTTTCAATTTCAGCCACATTTCACAAGGAAACATTAATACTTTTTATCCCACTTAACTCAAATGTAAAACACGGTTACTCTGATTTTCTATATAAACCACATGAGCAGATGATAAAATATGATGCATTACTACAGATTAAAGGCCTTTTCCAGCCGAGCATGTGTTTTTAGTTATGTGGCTTGTTAAAAATGTTCAGATTGGAGTTATGTAAAAGCACGGCTGGGATTTATGTGAGGTTGCCAGCATGAATAAAGGTCCCAAAAGGAACAGAGCTATGCAGACCCGCATGTGCACGCTGGGTTTTGTGCACTGTCACCAGGGGGCAGTGTCAGAAATATGTGGAACAATGATTTATGTGCTGGTGTTGGTCCTTCAGTTTAGCCCCTGCAGGGATCTTCTAATGTAATGGAAGACTCCCACTCTTAGGACTCCTGAATGGGTCTCTGTAGAGCTGTAGAGCGAATATAAACATTTTTCTTCTGGAGATTTTTAAAAAAAAATTTTTATATCATGGTTTTGATAGAAGGGGTCAAGACAATAGATTGAGATCAAATTTGAATCTTTTTTTTTTAATGAGTTTCTGCTGTAGTAATGAGTTTCTGTGAGTCGTAGGGATGTGCCAGCACCACCAGCCACTAAAATTTTGATTACAGGCATGGAAGCAAGCAGCAGCCGAGAATTTCACCTTCAGCCACCAGCGCCAGCTGCTTCCTCTACACAAATAGAAGTTTCTGATGTGGTTTGACTACTCTTCTAATGTCTCTTTATCGTCTGACAATGAGCGCCATTAAGGGAGTGCGTCTTCTCCTAAATTTTTAATGGGCCGGTGCATTAATGGAAAGCTAATGCATGCAGTTTATGGACAAAATTTCCTGCCCTGTAAGAGAAACTTTTATTCAAAGTCAGATGCTTTACCAATGCTACATTTGCAAAAACTAAAATGAAATGTGGGGTTTTTTTTGTTTTTATCTAGAAGCAGGTAAATAATGCTTTTAGCCATCTAGTTTCACTCATATTCATTGGGACTATCTCACAAGCGACCCCTGCTGTGCTGAATCGCTGACGGTTTCTGTACGTCTGTGCAGGTTCTCAGTCATCCAGGTCATTCCAGGTTAAAAGAAGCCGACTGGACTTTTGGCTCATGAAGACGTTTCACCTCTCAGCTGAGAGGCTTCTTCAGCTGTAAATACTGATGGAGAGTCCCAGGTATCTAACCCCTAGTGGAGATGGCCCCTTGGAGGTGGTCCTGAGGGTCACTGACATGCCCTGTCATTATACATCATTAAGCATCACATGAGACAAGATATGAATCAAGGCGTGGGTAATTACAGTCACGGGAGCCGAGCTGTGAGATGTTGCCCCACCCCCGCATCATGTCTGGCATGTGACAGAGTGTGAGTGGGGGTTGAATCATCTGGGAAGGGATCTCAAGACTGCACTATAGCTGGCTGATAGTTGGTATCATAGGCCACCGCCTCTGTTCAATGACCAATGTCTCTCAGGACTCCTTCCAAGGGGATAACCACAGCAGGGGTTAAATAGCAGGGACTCCCCATTGGTCTTTAGAAATGAAAAAGCCTCTCAGATGACAGGTGAAGTCTCTTCATGAAGCTAAGACAAGAGAAGATAAGGAATGTTACTGAAGACAAACTAGTGTTAAGTGTCTTCTTCTTCTCCTTCACAGTGAACTCTGAACTCCCTTTCCTCTTCAAGCCAACTTTTCAACCAATCAGCATTCTACCTCGCCATCGGCCTTCATGCTGTTGGCTGTTTGGAGGACATACAGTATGTCTCCACAGCATTCTGCACTCCTTGAATTTTCACAGTCACACCCTGTGCATATCCAAAGCACTACACAACTAGACACCACATAAATCCCATGTCAGAATGACCACGTTGAAAAACTAATTTTATAGAGTTTCACAAGAATAACCTGTGGATACAACCTATTATTAAAATATTACCTTTTCAGGATGTCAGAACACTAAAAATATCCCCTGAGCATAAAAAGCGCTTTACTTTTGAAAACTTCAATGTACGAACTTATTAGAAACAGATTACTATGGTACTATTACTTTTACTTCAGTAATATTCTTGCAGTAATTACTACTAATAGTTATACACCTATCTGATCGCATGATTTAAAAGTAAACCCAAGAGTCAAAAGTTCATTCATATCCGAGAGGGCAGAACATAAAAAACAGAAAAAAATTTGTCATGAGAGTAAATTTCTGTGGTTCATTTCCAATATGATTATTTTATGGTTAATACTTGTCGTTAGGAGGTGACTTAAGATGTCAAAAGCTCCCCAGGTGCTGCCAGAAAGCTCCTTTCCCATTTTCTTCTTCATTTATTATTTATTTAATGAGCCATTTTGTTTGGAGCTGGTTTTGCGTGATTAAACTTAAATTTTAAGACATCAGATCTTAACTTTTACAGTTTCACATTCTAGCTTCTGATCTCAAGCGAGTCACCTAAGTCACAGTGCAACTTGACCTTTAATACTGCCGTGTCAGTGTCGGGTTTCGTTAACAGACGGAGCGAGTCACAGCAGAATATCAATAATAAATAATCTGTGGGAAACAATACTGTACCTCTGTCCTTCCCGTTCAGCAGTCTCTCCTCCTCCTCATGACCGTCATCTGATCAGAAGAGAGAGTGAAGTTTCAAAATACAAACACGTGTCAAACAAAAACTACATTGTTATCTAAAAACTTCAAGATTTGGTTTAAAAAAAAAAGTAACCTTGAAAATGGCATTTCTTGCCCATCTTTTCCAACTTCACACACAAAACTAATACACAGCATGTTTCTGCAGACAAACAAACAAAAAAAGGAGTGTGTGTCTGCTTGTGTGAACCTGAGTGCAGCTCTTTGACCAGCGAAGACACGGTGTTGGTGATGGAGTCGGCTGCAACCAGGAGGTCGTTTCTCAGGTTTCTTCTTGGGCCTGGAGCGGAGAAAACAATCAACATTTTATCCAGTGTTTGTATTTACAGTAGTCAGTTTTGTGGTAACCAAGTAGTTAAGTGAGTGTTAATGTGTCTCACGATGGCAGCAGCAAATAATCTGATGTGAAAAAACTATTTAAGTGATGAAGCAAAAGAACAAAAATGTCTTTCTCAGAGCTGAAATGTGAGCAGAGCGGACCTGTGGAAAAGCCGGTTTGTGATTCGTGATGCTGTCTGTATAAATAAACCAGATTTAAATGTTTTACTCTTAGCTAATGTGGAACCGGTTATGTCATTTTCATCTCTGTACTTTTATCCTTGGACTCTACTACAGTAGTTCTGCATGATTCCCAGTCTAAAATAATCCTTATTTATCTTACCCAGCCTTGGTTCATCACCTCACTTTATGCTCTGTCTGAAACAAGCAGTTTTAGATCCTCTGCCTTTAAGCTAACTTTCTTCTGATTGGCCGCCTCTTGTAAACAGAAGTTTAAACGGCAGAGGGGTGTACTGCGATGTGAGATTAAGGGGTTAGTGAGCTGCAACGAGCTTAAAGTCAGAGTTTTGTGTCATGCAAGTGGCTCTTTTTTATTTCACCTGGCTAAATCACCGTGGTAACTTATACTGAACACATTGCTTGGTTGGGAGCGAGTTATGCTCCGAGTTTTGGTTTAAAATCATCCTGAAGCACCAGCACAACAGGGAGTTTTAACAAATGATCTGGCAGGGACAGAGAGGGAGACTGCTCTATTTATATACGGAGAGCTGATTAGGAATGACCTAAAGAATGGTAACAAGACAGAAGTGAAGACAATCAGTGGGACACAGATAGGAAACAAAACTAACACAGGACTCAAGAGAAAACAAACCTTCAAAGTAAAAAAAAAAAAGGAAATAACTGAACACATGTACGAGAGAGCGGAGAGACAAACAGAAACAGGGAAGACGATTACTACAACTGCTAAGACTGAACTACAACACTGAACTATCATGAGAAACAAAAAAGTCAAAACAGCAACAGACTCAAAAATATAACCGAATTAAAAATAACAAAACTAAAGAAATTAACCAACAATCATGCCAAACAGGAACCAAGACTCAGAAATGAAAGAATCAAAACAGGAAATCCCAAACTCATGCTAACGGAATGGCACTGAACCCCACCAGAAAACTCTTCATAAAACACCAGAACTACAACGCAACTCAAAAACTCTGGAAGAAAAAACAGGGACCATGGAGAGGTCACCGTCGTGGCGGACAGACTCCAACGCCACCATCTTGTTCTGCTCCGGAGATTCGCCACGAGCTGCAGGATCACACTAACTAGAATTTGCAACAGGTGGTGAGATGATTCATGCGCTGCTACACTGATCTCACCGAGGCTGCAGAGAACTGATATTTCTCAGTTATTTATTAGCTGCAAATAACATATTCACAGAGGAGCAACTATAAATAGCATTAAATGATAATTAACTTAAAAAGGTGCGTGTATATATGTGTCTCCTTTCATGGTGCTTGCATATACACACAGATCCATAAATCTGTTGGAAGCACCGCCATATTATGAGTTACCCCCTCTGTGATGTCATACAGATCCACAGGTAGAAAAAAAACTGTCTGAAACTGAGTGTTTAGAGCATATCTGAGGCCTCAGCTTTTGGGTCACATGTCTGAGTCTGTAGATGAGGAGAGATTGGATAAATAAATGTGGTAAATACAGCTGCCATTACGACATAACACTCCTGATGATCACTAACGCTGGCAACATTTTTTTAAGTGCTACGGTTAGACGTTTTTGTCTGGAATTCATTTACACACCATACTTTTAGAAAAGCACGTATACAGAATGTATTCTCAAACTCACAACCTTTCATATGAATGAAAGTCTTAACCGAGAATTTGTTGAGCTGCTCAGACACGCAGTGAAACCACACGTAAGATACGTTCAAAGAATAAAATACTTCCTTCAACCCGTTGAAAGAGGTGTTTTTGGGCCTGAAAATGCAACACTTAACATGTAAGACCCACTGTACTTTGTCTCAGTGGTCTAACTAAACCAAACTCCTTCAAATGTAAGTCTTTAAGATCAAATAATGCAAACTACAAAACCCCCCTTTTTTTTTTTTTATAAGGGTAGCCATGGGAGACAGCGAAATGATGAATCCTACCTTGAGCAAAAGCCTGTTGTACATCACCTCCCACCCCGGCGAGGGAGTCCTGAGGAGGATACATGTGAGCCTGGGTGGGTACAGCACCTACAGAGCGCACGGTTGATGGGCTCGGTCGAGAGGGAGAGGAGTGAGAAGAGCCGGACGCCTGTGCCTACGAGATGAATTCGTGAGAGTTGTTATTGGAGCTCGGTAATGTTACTTCTAGAAGGTTTTAAATTACAGGATTGAACATTAACCCTTTACAGTTTCCTTGGTTATACATCCAGTGTGTGTGTGTTGTGTGTGTATCCTACTTAACTGACTGTACAAAGTTTATTTGAATGCATGACGAGTTGACATTAATAGCATGTCCTCCAGCACATAACCTGCAGCTTGTCCGGGCCCTTGGAGAAGCAGTGTGAGCCATTGCTCTTTCAGAACATTAACCTTATTCTCCTCCTCAAAGGGTCAGCTTGGCATGCAGGTGCTTCTTTGAAATATGAAGCAGAACTCCTTTGCAGCTGCCAAATACGTATTTTGACCCCGATGCAAACTCATGACGATGTTCTGACTATTTAATGGTAAAATTCTGGGACTCCACTAATAAAAACATTTTAAAAAAATTATTAGTTTAAATTTGACCCAACTCCCCTTCAATGCTGTCTTCCTGTGCACCTCTGGATCTGTTCTAGACTGGTCTAACGTGACCATTTCCACCAAAGACCTCAAAGTTGTAGAGAAAGCATCCAATCCTGTTTCAAACTGACCCTTCTTACATGTCGAGGACTGTGTTGAAAGCTGGCACTTTGTCCATAACCCGGAGAATAAGGCGCAGTTATTGGACACAACCAACAATATGCTTGCTGGTTTTGTCCCATCCTTTACAGGGTTTCAGTTCATAACTTTTATGGATAGCCGAGGGGTTGGAGGGTGTCTGGTTTGATGGCCTCAGGAGCTTGTCTGTTTTTTGTGGATGAAGTGGTTTTGTTGGCTTCATTCAATGACCTCGAGCTGGCACTGGGGCAGTTTGAGGCTGAGTGGGAAGCAGCTGGGATGAGAAAAGGGTGGAGTGTCTGCCCCAAGTAGAGAAGTTTACGTACCATCTGGGTCTTGGTCGAGAGTGAGGGGAGAGGAGATTAACAGATTGCTGTACTGTTCTGTTAGGGTGAATAGAGAGATCAGTGTGAAAGTGACACTGCTGATTTATCGGTCGACGTATACGTACCTACACTCACCTATGATCACGAGCTCTGGGTAGTGACTTAAACAACGAGATTGTGGATACAAACGGCTAAAACGAGCTGAAAGGTGGCTGAGCTCAGCTTTAGACATAGGTGAGGAGTTTGGAAATTCGTGAGCAGCTTGGAGTAGACACACTACTCTACCACATCAAAAGGAGCCAGTTGAGGTGGTGTGGGCATCTTACTAGGATGCCTCGTGGCACCTCCTAGGTGAGATCTTCCAGGCACGTCCCACCAGGAGGAGGCCCAGGACACCCTGGAGAGATTTTGGACATTTTTATGTCTATAGTTTGTTTACTCTGGTCTGCATTAGTTGGTGAATTTGTAAAGCTGTAACTTGTTACCTGTTATTTGGTTTCTTTTCACACCCGAGTGCAATTACCGTGCTCACATCTGCACAAATGAACCAGCACCAAGGGGGGAAATGAACCAAAGTTGGATTTAAATGGACTACGGACGCACGGAAAGCACCCTAAATCTCTCACCGGGCTTGGAGATGCCTTGGCGTCCCCCCTGGAAGAGCTAGAGGAGGTGGCCAAGGAGACAAAGGTCAGGGCTTCTTTGGTTAGGCTGTTGCCTCTGTGACCTGGACCCAGATAAGTGGCAGTGGGTGGGTGGATGGATGGAAGACATTTGCAGGGTTCTGCATTGTTAATTCCCCAAGGTAAAACTGTCAACTTGACATACTCGAAAATTCAGTGGAAACAACCTGAACTGTGGTGTGTGCCATGGTAGTATTTTGTGATGGGACTGTTTCTAAAAAAAAAGCAATGAATTACTTATTACTTTAAAAAAAAAAAATACTGCAATACGGCCTGGTTTACAGGGAGTAACCCTGTAAACCAGGCCAGCATGTCACATAAACAGGTCCAGGTAGAAATGGAGACTACCTATTCAAAAATCAGGCTTTGCTTGCTCGGCTGGAGTCATCACACACTCTACTTTAAAATCGTTGTGTTTCCACAGTTGTTCACTCACTTTGTGTTAGCATGTTGTTTGTGCAAGTGGTTGCAAAGAGTCAAGAGTCATCTTAGCAGCTGTTGTTTCTGCACTGATTGCAGTTTGCACATGACGTTCTAATCCTTTGCTATGTCTTGAAAATAAAAGTAATGTCGACATTTCCATTCATCCACTCAACTGCGCAACTATTTTCCTCCCAGCACGTGAACTGAAGTCAGAAGATTGTGCAAGTGTACAGGAAAAGGGAGTGTTTGATTTCTTTTTCTATCCACCCACTGTGATGAACTCACTTAAAACAAGTGACTAAACATAGGGGGACAGAAGGGTATCAATCTTTGCTCGCCACCCCCCTGCTCATCAGATTTAACCCTGCGATTTTATCCTCTTCCCCAAAATGATTTTAAAGCTTTCACACTGGAGCACATGTGGCAGAGGCACCAGGGCAAGCAGTCATGACAGGGATAAGTGCAAAAAAAGCTGCAGTGCTGCACAGGGAGAATACTTTGAAGGAGAGATAAGCCAAATTTAAACCATGTATGGGCCTAGTCTTGGAAATTTTTGATTGCATGTCACATTTCAGGTTACTAATAAAGACTGAATCCCACATTTTCCTCAATGTGTTCAACAAACAGGTATAAAACTTACTGCCTGTCGCTGTTCCTCATCCTACAGGGCCACAACATGGGCAGCCGGAAACAAAGAGGGAGGAAAAGAAGAATGGAAAAGAAGAGGTCATATAGGAGAAAACATCAGAGGGGAAAATGAGGTTTGTTACTGCAAGGACAGGAAGAGGGAGATGTGAGGAAGAAGAGAGACTTTGCCCTCTAGTGTGAGACAATACAAACTGCTCAAGATTTAAATCAGTGTGCGCCTGTGTGTGTGTGTGTGTGTGTGTCACCTTGAGCAGCTTCATCAGTCCCTCCAGCTGCACCATCAGCTCCCTCCTGCTCTCCTGCAGAGATGACATCCTTTGCTCCAGTTCGTCTTTCCTCTGTCTGCAATACACGCGCGCGCACACACACACACACACACGCACGCACACACATTACAAAGGCTTGCTGAAGGCAGGAGCTGGAGTAAAAAATAGAATTAAGTCCCAAAATGTGCATAAGATCAGAAACACTTAAACAATATGCAGAGATTCACAGTTAGAAACGTCTCTATAACGTCTCTATGATGTCCAGGCTGCTTCAGCTGTGTGATGATGTTAAAAAATAGATGAACAAGAGAGTTTCTTTTATTTGTTATGTTGTTGAAGAGCATGCAAGAGCGTCTTCCCAGGAGGAAATTAGCTATAGACATAGATTCTGTAACACTAAGATCTCCAGTTTGAGGACACAAAAGCTTCCTGTGCTTCCAGCATGCATTCAAAATACTGAAAATGCTCCGCAGCAGCAGTGCTTTCTGAAAACAAAACTTTGACAACAGGCACAGAGTTTAACGTGCACAATCTTTTTCCACCAAACAGTGTGCGGTCTGGATGGGACATTAAAGCAGGAGCAGAGCTCGTCTTTCTTTCCTGGCTTCCCTTTACATGGCTAAAGATAAATGAGTAAATAAACAAATGAAAACAAGCGTTTGACTCACTCAGTAAATAGAGTTTTGTTTTATTATTATACCAGAGTAACGCTTTAACAGCAAGCTAGCCAACAAGCTCAGAATAACCAATTTATCTGTATTATATAAGTTATATTATCAGCAGTTTTCTCCAGTAACACCGTCTAGTTCGGAATCTGCAGTGGAAAAATAAAGATTACCAAGACTTCCTGGCGGTGACATCAGACAGTGATATTATTGATCCTGTTCAGACATGAAGGGTGCCAAATTAAATGCAGTTGCCACTGAACATATATGAAAGGTGTATATAGCCGGTGTGAAATCACCCATTGATTCGTTAAGTCCTATCCCGAAGAGCATTTTCCCTGCTGCAATTTTATCATTTTGAAACAAGGGGCATGTGTGACTGTGAAGCTGAGGACCCTGAGACAGGGTGGCACTGCCCTAAAGAGTGCTCTCCTTTCTGACTCTAATGGGGACCATAATTCACAGAATGAGCACCATGGTATATTCAATAAGACTGGAAACTAGTGACTTAAACCAGGGCAATGAGGAGGATCAAGGATCTGCCCTCACCGGCACCTGATTCATTTACTTTGGACTAGGTGATGTCACCCACTGCTTTGTTTATTTATTTTTTTAACCCTAACTCTCACCCTGTAACAGCTGGAATAGGCTTCAGTCTCCCATGACCCTGAGCCGAATAAGCACTTGAGAAAACAAACAGATGTTTTGCTTTGCTAACACTGAAGAATTCAGAAAAGTTTGAACCTCTGAAGCGCCAAACAGTTAAAACACTTTTATTTAAATGCTGTGTTTGTGAGTGTGGTTGCTCGTGTATCCTGTTGTTCACCACTGAGTAACCATCCTGCTAAGTTAAACTAAGGGAGACACAGCTTTGCAGACCACTGTCTACGTTCTGTGTGCTCTCACCGTGGGGAGGGGGGCAACCAGCAGTGTAGACTGCACTTGTTTGTTTTTCTGCTGATGTTGGTCCTTAAGTTTAGCCCCAGCTGTGGAGAATGTAGAAGTCATGTATGTGCACTGCGTTGTCACAATATTTATTTATTTTTTGTTTCGTTGTTTTGAAGACCGCCTGCAAACACGTGTACACTGCACGCCTAAAATCCTTCACTCTGGGTAGCCAAATACCTACACGAACTGACGCACACGAGAAGCTCTGGTAGCTCTCCTCATGAGTGACTGCTGTTGCTATAGTGATTACACCAGCAAAGATACCCTGATTCAAATGTCAGCAACGCCCATCGTCAAGCACTGAAGCAACACATGAATCCTCCAGCAGGCTTCTATACCATTTAACTTCTGCTTGAAATAAGAGGTCGCCGCCCTCTGCTGGCCATTAGAAAGAATACAGGTTTAAGGCGCTTCAATAAAAGTGAATAAATAGAAAAGAAAAAGTGTGTGTGTGTGTGTGTGTGTGTGTGTGTATGGACGGATGGATGGATAGATTTCGAGAACGCGCTCGATCGTGACTGTTTTCATTTGTATCAAGAGGAGGCTTTTAAATACTAAGGTTAGCTGTATGTAAAATAACAGGTCAGTGCTCAACTGTGTGCTGTACTTACAATAGAAGTTATATTGAGAGGGTGTGTTGTGTGTGTGTGTGTGTGGGGGGGGGACTAAAAATGTGTCTGCATACACCTCAGAGAGCATAGAGCTGCGCTTCTGCAAGTATGTCATATTTATACAGCTGCAGTTTTGAGCATTAACGTCTCTTTTTTAAAATCAAAAACTTAAACCAGAAACATAAAGGCTCTAAAATATCTCCATCTCTAAATTATGATTGCTGTGACAATTACTTCCATAACATGCTGAAGCAAACGTATAACCGACATCTCTCATGAGCAGAAATGTTATTGTTTTATGTCAAAGCCACACAAATGCCAACACTTTCAAGTTCCTCTCCTCCTCTTGAAGGATTTGTTTTTACTTGAAAAACCACAATAAACGTGTTGGAAGTGATTTCTTCTTTGGTGTTTGTGCGAAGTCCACCATCTGTCGCTGCCATCTGCCATAAAGAACTCTCCCTCTGTGCCGCACAGCAACACAGCAAGTTTTCCCCGCCAATTCTGACCCGACACAGTGTCGCAAAATCCGGAAAGTACAGCGCAGGGAGCGAAAGACTCCAATTGTTTTTGCAACATATTTTCCGTGGGCGTGACTCACAAAGTTCAAGATGAAACAAAAGAAACATAACGGTTATTTTATGTAAACAGACAGCAGGTTTCGGGGAGGGCTGCGTTTACCTGAGCAGACGGAGCTCGGCCAGCAGAGTCGGGTTGGTGCTGCCCTTCTCCGGGCTGGGCTGGCACGCTGCATCATGCTCCGCACGGAGACGTTTGATCTCTGCCAAGATCTCTCTGGGAAATGAAAATCACACTGGTCAGCTTAAGCCCGGGCACAGATTATGCAAGGAGTGAACAGACGGTAAATAAGCAGGGCAAACGTCTACAGGCGTTCGAGGAATCTTTTTTTGGAGTACTGCACAGTTTTGATTTAGAGAAACAAAATGAACACAAGCTAACAGCTAGACTGCGGATGTTCAGCACATAAACACAAAAACATAAAAATATATACATGCAAACTGTGCTTTTATTGTGATGAGGCAAAAGATGAAATAATTTATTCACTATGAAAAACTACTCGAGTTGTTTTTGGAGATTACATTTAATGCTACTCGAGGCCTTTATTAGGACCTCAACAAGGACAATTTAATACCAGTTTGTGGTAAACATGGTCAATATTAAGAATAGTTTTTTCCCAATATTTATACAGTACTGCGCGAAAGTCTTGAGTCACCCCTTATTTCTTTATATTTTGTTAGGACAAATAGGTGCAGCAATTTAATAAAAACATGGAAATAAAATACAGAATATAAGACGGAAACAGAGTTTGTACAATTCTTACGAGCATGAAAGTCACCATTTGATATGAAAAACTTTATTCTTCAGCACAGCCTGAGCGCTCTGAGGCAGCTTTCTTGTCATTTCTTTAAGCAGTCTTCAGGAACCGTTCTCCTGGCTTCTTGAAGGACATTCAAAGCTCTTCTTTGGATGTTGGCTGCATTTTGTTCTGTTCTCTGTCAGGATGATCCCACACTGTTCCAATAACGTTGAGGTCCGGACTCTGGTTCTGTCCTCCACTTACAATTTTTTTTTTTTTTAAAAAGGACACACTGCACACTGCCAGTTTTTTTTTTTTGCTAATAACTCTTTAGGCTCACCTTGTTGGTGCAAAAATACAATTTTATGCCTGTCAAACTGCTATCTTTGGCAATTTTTATCAATTCAACTCATGACATGGGAACAAATGACAAATAAATGGTTTTTGATACAGGCGGCTAGAAAAGAAACAACTTATAATTGATTCTTTGCTAAGTTGAATGTTCTGTTTAGACAACACTGGTTCATCCCTTGAGTTAGGTGCCTTTTCCCTGCTTGAAAGACAGGTCAGTGTTAAGTAGCTTGTCCCAAAAAAAAAAAAAAGAAAGAAAAAGAAAAAAGGAAAGAACAAAACAAAACAAAAAACATTCCTCTGAATATGGTCAGGTATAAGGACTGGACTGAAAATGAGTGAAAAAGCAGCCAATGTTCAAAGAAAAACTTTATCCTTCAGAAAAACTGGACAGCTATTGCTCAAGACCACTTTAAAAAATTAAGTCTGTCTCCTTGGCAGCAAAATATAAAAACATGAGGGGTGGCTCAACACTTTAAAAGTGGCTTGTTGCTGCAACTTTTTTGTCTATATTGGATTATCGAGATTTATTGTATCTGAATGCTTCTGCTCAATTTCTTCGGATGGTTGATACCGTTTACCGTGCTTATAAAAATGTAACCACTGTGCGTTTTGCTTGTGCTTTAACTTTGTAAATTTGTGAAAGGTGTTATGTATTTCTTGAATGGATGGACGGATTAATCCTAACACTTTTTCTATTCATTCTTCAGGTATAAAAACATCAAAGGTTCATTAAATAACGACCCGGGAACACATACACCAGTTACAGCTGCCGGAGCTGATCACACCCGCTCACTACAAAGCTTACGATTCTACCAGATGCTACAGTGCATTTCAGCAGCACCCAAGAAGCTGCTGCACAAAACTGCGTGGGGCCGACGAGGAGGGCAAGAAGTCAGACACACAAATGGCATGGAGAATTTGTGTCAATTTTCAGATTAAAAGAATAAACACTCTGCTTCTAAAAGGTTCCTGGTGTGATTTGGAGCCATGCCGAGGAAAGAAAAGCACTCCACAGAGAGAACTACAACCCTACAGCAACGTTAAGACATCGAAATGCTGCAAATGTTCAAGTTTGTGGAGCCAGAACAACTAAACAACTTAAGAAATTTGTTTAAAAATTTTTATGACATGTGAAGTCTTCAAGCATTTTTCCAACAATAAACAAGTGAAATTCTCCACTGAGCTTCGGTTCACTTATTTCTACCTGTTTTTAGACTCCAGCTGAGCAATGAGCTCCCTCTTCTGTTTGTTTGCATCGAAGTTGATGCTCCGGGTCGGGATCACCTGAAACGCAAACAAACACACAGTTAACTGCTGATTTTGCTCTGACTTTGAGGGAATCATTAATCATTTACCAACCAAAATCAGTTCCCTTGTGTAGTTGTAGCATATGCATTGCATTTGCCCTACTAGAGTTAGAGTTAGAAGACATGTTTTCGACTCACTCCTGTGCTCTCGGTGTCGGCCAGCCGCGAAGTGTAGCGAGCGATCAGTTTGTGCTCATCGTCTTGCCTGCTGGGACTGTCGATACTGAAACACAAAATCACCAACTTACTGACTCCAGCATAAAAGTGATTGTACTTAAACAGCCAAGAGCCAACAGAAGACACCAATTCACTGGAAGGCACTGCAGGTAAGTGTGATCAAATTTTAAATTACAGATACCATGAAACTTCAATTTTTGTCTGCATTTCATTTTTCAGAAATACTGAGTTGAAGTATGTAAATGACGTATTACCTATGTCTCTCTGCATCTCTATATCTATAGCTATGTTTTGTACAGTTCTATGCGTTTTAATCGGGAAGCACAAACAATGGGGAAAATTTTTAAGTAACAAGTATCACCGTCAAACGTTCCCTCATGTGGGTATATTACATTTTGACTTTTCTGCACCATATATTTCATTCTGCTCTGTATTAACCCTGTTCGTTGTCACCCCGTTATTGAGCAGACACCTTGTTCCTATTATCTTGACCCCAGTGAACCCACATACAATCCCAACCTTGCTTTGATAATAAGCTATCTACCCATGAAGTCTGGTAAGTGTAGGCCAAATGGTTCTGAAATTGTTGAGTGGACACTTCAATGGACGCCACCCACTGGGTAAATAGAACTGATTCAATTAAGAGCTAATAGGAAACAACACAATAATTTAACAGTGTTAAAGTGGATATTCTGTAACTGCTACTTTCTCTCTTCATTAGAATTACAACAAACTGCCATGTTTAACTTGGATTCAGCTAAACTGCGCAGCATGGCGCTCTCCTCCTCCTCCTTACTGCCTGCCCGTGTCCCTTATGTAACCACCCCCTCTTTCTCACCGCGGGCTGCCCTGGAGGCGATTCACATACGCGGCGATCAGAGCGTGCTCCTCGTTCATTCGCTGAGCCGCTTCCAAGCTGGACGGACACAAAACAGACGTGAAGTAATCAGTCAGCATCAGATAACCGTCTGTCTTAGAGGAACAGCATCAGTTTCATTTCATGTGAACACAAAATCTCTCAATGTAATTAGAAATAAGCAAAACGACATAAGAGGTGCTATTGAGCACTCACCAGTTTTGTTTTCACAAACCTGTCAACATAGATTTGATCACAAATAGTTGGAAAACACATGCTATACTTTTATACGGTACATTGGTGGACAGCTCAAATTAAACATGACTGAAGTTTCTAATAATGAGGTCAGTATATATGTACAGGCCAGACTTGTCCATTATACATATCAGCATTCAGGCTGCTTGAAACTGTCTCTGTTTAAGGCAGTTTTTCTACTACCAGCTCTTTATGATGTCAAAGAGGGGATATCCCTAATTTGGTCCTCTTACAGCTCTGGCTGTGAGCACAGAAGCCCCGCCCAACCTGCCTTTTAAACCTCCTGTTTGTGAGGGGAAGCTAATCAGAAGAAAGTTGGAGTAAGATAAATAAGTCTTAGTTTGAACTGTGAATTATGCATTCACCAGCAAAAATTTTTCCACTGATTAGTATTTCTTTTGGTCATTCCTATTAACCTGCACTCTCTGTTTTTCATCCCTAGTAATAATTGGCTGTGGAGGCTCATCTACATACACACAAACCCAGAGAGGGTGGAGCGGCTAGGCCTCCTAAATCAGCACCAACTTTTCTCTTCAGCTGCTTTTTATAGCTTTGTTTTACTTATTAGTAGTTGAGTTAGAATAGAATTTAAAATTCTTCTCCTCACATCTTATCTTAAAGACCTCATAGCACTGTATCACCCCAATAGAGCACTTCGCTCTCAGACTGCTGGCTTACTGCTCCTACGATACTTAAGAGTAGAATGGGAGGCAGAGCCTTCAGCTTTCAGGCCCCTCTTCTGTGGAACCAGCTCCCAGTTTGGATTCGGGACACAGACACCCTATCTATTTTTAAGATTAGGCTTAAAACTTTCCTTTTTGGATCACGCTTATAGTTATGGCTGATTTGTGACAAGAACAAAAAGATAGAGCTGCAAAAGAGCATTAAAAGCTTTATTTAATTATCCATCCACCCATCTTCTTCCACTTATCCAATTCAAGGTTCTGGAGCCTATCCCAGCTGTCATGGGGCAAGAGGCTTTTAAATAAACATGTTTCTTTCATTACTTTTCAAAAAAAAGTGAAAAATAGTAATAAGCAAGTAAAATTTTACAAGAAATATAGCGGAGCACATGCTGCATTCTTTAGAAAGAACCCTGCATGCTGCAGGTACCTCTGCAAGAAAGACCATCACGATGGCTGCTGTCAGCTTGCAACAAACTTTACATTTATTAAATTTCTTACAACAATTATGGCAAACTAAACAAGCGGTCTGTCTTCACGCAGACTGTTTTTCTTTTCCATTGTATTCTTCTATCATACTACCTCTGCTCACTGTAAATATCAGATCCTTATTTATATTTATTTTCTATGACATTAAAGATATCTTACCCATGAGCTCTTAAATCCATTTCACAGTTCACGTGTCTAAATTTATTTTTAACTGCACGCAAGTGAAACGCTCACTCCAGTGAGTCGTGCATCACCAGCGTAGACCCTCTGCAGAGTGTACACGCCGGTAAGAACAGCCTCTTTATTTCACAGAGGCTGAAATTACTAATAGAAAAACCCAGTAAGGGTTCACTTCAGCCAGTTTGCCTCACACTGGAACTCGTAGCTGTTATTGATAGAAACAGCAGCTGGCTAAACAACTTTCCTGACACACAGTGGGTAAGTTGAAGTTTATATTTGCCTTAAACTGGCTTCTGCTGTGAAATTTATCAAGGAGAAATGTTAAATTTATGCAGAACTAAGAACTGAAGCCACTAGACTGCAAACTTCTAATCAAACCTAATGTCAGTCTTTACCTTCTCGAGGACTCGGGCGCTGATGAAGACAGCAGCATGGCCTCGCTGGCGTTCCCAACAGGTCTCGAGGGGCTGAACACGCAAACACAAACACACGTTAGAGGTGTCTTATCAACAGTGCAAACACAGAGAAAGGATAACGACATTAAATCATTAAACCGCAGACGCCTGCCTATCAGAAAGCGCGCGTTCTTACACTCCCATTCACACAGTCACACACTCTCACATGCTTTTGAGTGCATTCATGCAACAGTGAACTGCAAAAGGTCTGAGCAAACACAGACAGGCCAAAGATCAAACGAGGTAAAGAAAAAAGAAAGCAGAAGAGGAGCAGCGTGTGCAAACATCCAGAAGAAAATAATTTTTAAAAAGACTTAAAATAAATCACATTAGGTTTGAAAGAGACATTTTAAAGCATACTTTTAAAAGCATACTCACACCCGTGCTAAGTTCAGCCTGTGTGTGTTGGCCCGAGTGTAAGCCTAATGCCTGCAGGTCCGTGATGACCTGGTTGGCTTCAGCGTGGAAAATCAAACAGCGCTGATGCACCAAAGGGGGCGGAGAAACCAAAGGGTTTGGAAATACAGAGGTGGGACTTTTTCTTTGTTATCTGAGCTTTCCAGGTTCATGTAAAATTTTGTAGGTCCAACTGTTAGCTATTAGGTCGTAGATGTTACACTGTTAAACATTAACATTACAGTTACAGCAAACTCTTGAACCTTTTTTGTACCATCTAAGGTGAGGAGACCTTATTAGTTAATATTCATCCACAGCTTTAGTGACTTTAGAGACACAGGAGGTGCCAGAGAAAACAAACTAATAAATAAATTCAATGCAGAACCAAACAATTACGCACATAATCCATTTATAATCAACACGTAAACGCGAGCTTGTTTAATAAGAGCAAACTTATGTCATTTATTTAGGGGGCATTCAAAGTCAGTCAGTACTGTAATACAGGGCAGTAAATGAATCAGTTCATACAAGAGCGAATAAATACAGACGCTAACAGAAGCATAAATATATATTTAAAAGTATTAATATATTTGTGGGTGCATCTAATTGAATTTATTTATTTACTTTGTGAGTTTCAGTCCTCCATATCTTGAAACCCTCATTGTAAACGGCACCAAAAGGGTAGTTAAGTATCAGTCTGTTCTATGTTTATAATAAAGTTATTAAAATATTTTCTACATTTAATATGACGTATGTGTGTAGAGTTTGTCGGTAATATCGGTCATTTGGCAGTGTTGAGGTAAAAGACGCTGAAATTAATCCTTTTTGTACCTCACTGAGTGAGACCGCACTGATTTCACAATCATATCATGCATTAGTAGAAAGGTGCTGCTGAAAAAGACGCGCAGGCCTAATTACACGTTCGCCATTTGACAGTGTTGGGAGGTCATATCGTACACTATGTTGGCGAGGTTAATGGTCCTCTCGGGTTCTTCTGGGTAAATAGGGTGCGGTGGCTCCCTGGATGACACACAGCCCAGAGTCCTGCTCAGGGCTCGACCGAACTTTGTCGCCGTTGACTTCTGAGCACAAAAAAACAAACAAACACACAAACATCAGTTCACGAGCTCAGACTGTATCAGTGTAGCCACCGTGATGGCAGCCACTGATTTGTAAAGCCTTGTTTTGAAGACGCAACTTCAACGTTTTAGACTTTCAGCTTTTTGTGGGTCAGAAATGACGATATCTCTGGACGAGAGTTAATCACAAATACAGATACCTACTAATTACTGCTAAGGATTTTACTAACAAAACACATGAATTTCACTTACAAAACTGCAGCATAGACTTTGTGAAGAGACTGCTAGTACACTTGATCACACATCAGTCCACATAATTGCAATGAGAATGGTTCAAAAGGCACAAACAGCAGAAACATGGTGGAGAGGTCCAGTTCAGGGACTCGGATTTGCTCATTAGTGTCACCTCAGCTACTCCGCTTCAGCTAATTATTCACTTGTGTATATTTACTCCTAGTTTCCTTTTGTTCGCTGCCAGATCCTCTTGTACTCTTCTCATTTAAGGCCTCTGGCGATTTCTCTTGTTGTTAGTTCTTGTCGTGTGTTGCCTTCTGGACTGGTTTTGGATTTTTGCGCTCTCCCCTACAACTTGCTGGATTTGTTTGCTTCCTGTGTGCCTGTCCTTCTCCGTGAACCCTTACACCATTTTAGCACAGACCTGACTTGTTTGTAACCCAGACGGCTAATTGGACGAATCTCCCGGAATAAAATGTTTTCCTAAGCAAATAAAATAAAAATGTAATAAAGTTATTTTTATATGGCTGTTATTTTGAGTTAATTTATGCAAGCATAATAGACATTTTATTTTCAAAAAATGATCAGAAATAAAGACAGTTACTGTATTTACTGTACTTGGACACAGAGACGAGAGAATTCACGCAGGATAGAAGACAAAGATGAGACTGGACATTAAACAAGGACGGAGGATTGTCATGGTTGTGGGCCGGGGGCCCAGACTCTGGTTATATGGTTTCATATTGTTTAGATCCTCAGTTCCACTTCCTGTTCTATTTTGTTAGTATCTTGTTCCTTGTGTGTTGTATTTAGTTTTGCTTCCCCCTGCCTCGTCTGCATGTTTGTGTTCAGCTGTTTCCCCACCTGTTGTCACTCCCCTCATTAACCCTCGTGTATTTATTGTCTGCCCTGGTCTTTGTCCTTTGTCGGGTCCTGAGTCTCTGTACATTTAGGTTAACGTTCGCGCTGAGGTTTTTTGAGTTTTGAGTTTCGGGTTTCAAGTGTTTAGTTTCGTGTAGCTGGCTCTCCTTGAGTTGTGTTCAATAAAGATTAAAAACATATCCTGCTCCTGCCCTGCGTCCTGCTTTGAGGTCCTCCCTGCCCTGCCTGCAGCGCCCAGCCGTGACAAGGATAAATTCAGAAGCATTATTATATTCAAAATATAGAACAAGAACAAAAATCATATTTCAAATCCAAAAAACTCAAAACTCTGGGTCAACAATCTAGAGATCATGACATTAACTGAATTTAATGCACTCACACATTTAATCGCCTACTAAAAATATGGCAATCAAACTTCAGATCTTACTGTGAACCACATTCAGGTAGCTGCTGCTGGGTTTCTTTGTTTTACAAGACCTTAAACTGAGACTAAAATCAAGCACAAAGCCCAGTCCTGCAGGAAATCACATGTAAATATATGTAAAGCCTGAGCCATGATGAGAATATAATCTTACATAATGACAGGCAGGAGCTGCACTAGTTGGGAGATTTAGCTCTAAAACTGAAACATTAATAAGATAAATTATGCCAAAGACTTACTGATAAATAATTCAACAGCTACGTCTCCTTCTATCAATACATAATTTCTTCATTAAAAACATTTATTCCTTCAGGCTAGGGCAACTTTTAGTTAAAAAATTTCATGACAATTTTCTTGGATAAATCAGTTACCATTCAAATAAATACGTCATAATGAGCAAGCAGCTAAAAATATTTGGCTATTAATACAGCTGTATTAGCTACTAACCCTATGTCCTGGGTGATGATGCTGCGATGATTTGTGTGTTTACAATGTGTGCTTTTTATAGTAAACTGAAAGCAATTAAAGCCTATTACATTACCCAGGAGGTTATGTGATTGATTTAGTTTGTCTGTTTGCTACCAGAATGAGGGGAGACCGAGCACAGCTGGAACAGCTGGAACACCTTAATAGCTTGCATATCCAACAAGCTACATCTGTAACGTTTGCTCTGCACATGTGTATTAACGGCATCTCTGATCGTGGGAAATTTGAAGTAGGGTGAAGAAGGCATCTCCAGATGTCCGTTTCACATTTAATAGTTCCTTGTGGTTCTATCGCTGTTAAACTAAAACACATCCAGATGTTTGTTATATTTGTCTTCTTCTTTCAGCTGATCTTTTTAGGAGTTGCCGCAGTGGATTACCTGCCTCCATCTCACCCTATTTCTAGCATCCTCTCCTGTCACACCAACCCCCTGTATGTCCTCCTTCACTACATCCATTAATATCTGTGGTCTTCCTCTTTTCCTCCTGCCTGGCAGCTCCATCTTCAACATCCTTTGTCTGACATATCCACCATCCCTTCTCGGTACATGGACAAGCCATCTCGGCCTTGCCTCTCTAACTCTGTCTCCCAACCTGAGCTCTCCCTCTGGTGTACTCATTTCCAATCCTGTTCATTCTGATCACTCACACCGAAAATCTCAACATCTCCACCTCAGCCTCCTGTCTTTTCGTCCGTGCCACTGTCTCCAAATTATGCATCATAGCAGATCTCACTACTGCCTTGTAAACCTTCCCTTTCACTCCTGCTGTTCTCCTTCTGTCACTCCCGACTTTCATTCCTCTTCTCTCCAGTGCATACCTCCACCTCACCAGACTCCGCCAAGGCAGCTCACTCGATGGGGAGTATTTACTTTTAAGGAAATAGTATTGTATTTTGTATATATTCATTTGTTTTCATTGTTCTTTTAAACGTACTACATACTGTGCTACACATATTTAGAATATTATTCCCTGTATGCCTATATGATGTCGATACAATCAACAGAAGTAAGAAACAGTTTTGAGCAGCTTTATGTAGCAATATTATCACTTTGACCTTCAGAACAATATACTGCGCTTGAAGGAAAGGTCAGAGGTCAAATGTGACATGATATTTTAAATCATTATGCGGTACTTTCTATATGTTGGCAATACACACCACACTTGTAAGAAACATCGTTTTTAAGTTATAAGGCCTTTTGTCAACTTTCAACCAATAAATTGCTGAGCTGGCCTTGGTGCATGTAAGCCAGATTTTAATGAACTGTTATCATGACCCCACTCTACGCCCTACAAAGCTTTATCAGAATTCATATTGTGTTTACAGACAGCATGACATGCATGCACACAAAAGGTACCAAAACCATAGCCTCCTTGGTGGCGGTAATTAAATTAAATATGATTAAATATTTCTAGCCATTTCTTGCTCAATGTTTTACAAGTTATCTGCTTTTCACTGTTGCTCAATAAATGAAATTAACTAAAATTAAATATTTTGGTTGACTTGTTTTGTTTTTTTTTAAACGAATTTGCATTTGCATTGAATTGGTTAGGCAGCTTTAAAGCATTATGACAGAAACAAAACTGCACGTTGTGTTTATAAGCCAACTGTGCAATTCACAACTACTCATAGACATTATTGATGATTACTTTTGCAGTACACAAAGAAAAGAAACATATGAAGTCTAATTGGTTTTCAGTCACTAGCTTTGGTGTTGTGTCCTCGAAAAAGTTCGGGGCGTACCAACTGTACAGATGCACCTCCGCAAAGCTGGCGCCCCCTGGTGTGATGGATGAGTAACCGCTCTGTGACTCACCCAGGAAGAGTGCTCCTTCATCTGATGCTTGTTGCTGTGTGAGCCGCTGGTGTTGCCACGCCAGAAGCAGTTCTGGCAGAGCTGGTAACCGCGGCAACGGAGGCAGCGATAACGGAAGCCCGTCATGCCGTTGCTGCGGCAGTAAGAGCACGAGACGGGATGACAGACTGAGAGGGGGGAATAAAAAGAGAGAATTCGTCAAACCAGTGTGATACACTGATAATTAACTTTCCAGATACAGATGTCGGCACCAACATATGTAAGGATGGCTGCCTTAGTTCATTCACATTTATTGTGTCACATCGATTTTGCATCTGTGTAATTGATTAATATTTCTAGTGCAAAGTGAAGCCCTGCCAAGGTTAGTACCACACCTATGATCAACGTTCACAGACAGAATGCCATATGTTGACCAAACTGATGTTCTTTTGAAGAAATGCGATTCCCAACTTCTTTTTGGTAAAGTGTTTGTGCTCTAAAGAGATCTTCTCAATATAATCTCTTCTGTTACTCAGTTATAGCATTCTGGTGTGGCACAGCAATAAAATGCAACCTGGAATCTGCTCAATATTCAGGCAGGAATCTCAAAAGAAGACACAAGGGACACAGAAGGGAAGCCAGTGGGTTCTTTGGGATGGATTACACTGGTGATAATTTTTCTTGCAGTTCATGTTGTTGTTCCAGTGCTCAGTCATTATCATATATGGAAAAATCCTACTCCTTGGTTATTTAAAAATCATAGAAAACATACCATAAGACGCATGTAATCTTAAAAAAATAATTATATCATCGACGTTAACTTTTAAAGTAATTTAACTTCATAATTTTAGATGTCACAGTTCGATGGAAATGAAACCTGAACATAGCTAGAACGCAGATGCCAAAAGCCAAATAAAATGCATCGCGAGTCAAAACATTTAATATCTTGACCAAATGAGACACCATCTATCAGGTGGAAGCAGCGCCAACTGCAAGATGTTGCTCGCGGCTAGGTGATGCACATCTCAGTTGTGGATTACATTTGACTTGGCTGCATTTTTCTTTTTGTAAAAAAAAAATATATATATATATATATATATATATATATATATATATATATATATATATATATATATATATATATATATATATATAAAATAATGCAAAAATGTCCATAGCTTAATGGTATACAAGAAACAAACATGTACAGTTCAATAATCTAATAAAGATTTAGTGTGAGTGTCTACATAAAAATACAGTAAAATTGCATTCAAGTTGAAAACTCCCCTCATGCATTTTAGGTATACATAAATAACATCACGTATTTAAAGCTAAATTTACCCAAGAGGTCCAAATGTGAGAGATCAACACATACGTGTTTCTCAAAGAGAGGGTGGCACACATGCTGTTGCTGTGAAGCTACTTCTGTGTCCATTAAACTATGATCAAGCTTCTCAAAATAACATGCTCTATAAAAATAATAAACAAATGCCCTTCATGTTTTATGTTGTCTCATTTCTGATGTTCCTCACGGTCTTACATGATCAGGACTCAATTCAATATCTGTCGAGAGGAAATGCAAACTCTTCCCAAGAAAATGTGTGACTACTTCCAGTTTGGATAGCTGGCGAGCTGTATTGCGTGATATGACCAACTGGAAAGCGCACTAAGCCCAGTGGATCGCATGCCGAGTGCAGCTGAATGAGTGGTGTCTTGCTTTGAATCATAGCCCATAAAACCAAACGCTAGTAAATTTCTGCTAATAAACCCGGACTGCTGATGAATAGTTTGCATTATATCTGCAGTGTCTGTTTGTGTGTCTGTACCATGCTCCACATTGGCCAGGCGGTGCATGAGAGGCAGCCAAATGAGGCACTGAGGAGGGTCGGCCATGATGTCCAGGAACATGTTGAGCATCACTCGCTTCTACAAAATAAGAGCATTTACAGCAGAGAAGGCTGTCCATAAACACAGAACCAATTCACTGGTAAAATTAGTAACAGGACAAAGGAGAAAAATTCTGTTTATTATAAATGACAACACAACTCTGTGCAGGTCAGAAGAATGAAGTGTGCATGTGTGTGTACCTGTTGTGGGAAGCAGCAGCGTGCTAAGGTGTGTGTGTAGCCAAAGGAAGGTCCTTCGTAGACAGCAGTGGGCAGCTTGAGAGCCTCCCTCAGAAAATTATCAAACTTGGACAGAACCAGCACACCGTTGGAGTCAGATACCTGAGAAAACACATCTACACACACACACACACACACACACACACACACACACACACACAGAGAGCGGAGGAAGGTAACTTCTAATGTTACATGTCCAAACCCCAGTGCTTCCATTAAACTTGACTTTAACTAGTTAGTGAGACTTTAACTATTAAGTGATCAAAGATCAGGGAGTGTCAAAACTGACCCTCTCAGATTGAGCTGATTTTTTTTCTTTATTAACTTTATTCAGTGAAGTTATGTAAAAATTTAAAGTGAAAAATTTCCAGACTTACAGCCCCTTAAAGTGCACGGGGCTGGGTTGAAATTTGGTGCCTTTTAATTCAAGCGACTTTTTTCCAGTCCTCAAAACTTCTTGAGCACAGGTGCTATCCACATGATATTTTCAGGGCTGAAACACACATTTAAACAAAAACTAATGCATTTCACACCCACTCCAAGTGGGACAATCTAAAGCCAAAATCTTGTGGTATTTTTTTCAGGGCACTTTTGTTTTAAAGGCCCACTCACATCTAAATCGATGCCTTTGTAACTCGGACAATTTGCATGGCTTCATCAAATGTACTGAAATTACTGTGGGAAATAAATCAGCTGAATCTGATGATTTCAGCAGGTAACCTTTTTGAGATTTGACTGAGCCCTCATAAACCCTTCACAGCAGGTCATCAGCATGAGCAAGCAGCAGCACTGACATTTATCTTCCACCAGGTGGCGCATGTGTAACATGTATACAGAATGAAAGATTTCCTGCAACAACAACAAAAAAAAATCACTCTTATAACTACAGTTAAACTTGTACCAAAGTGTTTTAAGCAGTGCAGGGAATGTACTTTTTTTTTATAACTCAATAAAGTTGTAAAGAAGTGTAATGAACCATCCATTTACAAAATAGATGCAGGGAGATATTTTAGCAAAAATAAGTGCAATCACCAGTGTGTCTACCAGTGTGGTACGACAGACCATAGGTAATGCCGTTGCCAGTAAAATGGATGAACCAGACCACCAGGACGGATGAAATTAACAGTTCAACCGCTCTCATCATAATGACTCGCAAAACAATTTTGCTGGTGCGAAGTCTCCAAATCAGGCAATTTTCACACATTAAGAAGCCATCCACAACCCTCACATGCACCCATATCATGGGCCATTGCAATCAGAGGTTCTGGGTGAAATCAAGACCCTGCAACACCGAGCAGAAAATGTTCCCTCAAAGGCAGAAGGGAAAGAAAAGGAACACTCACATGCAAAGACAGCTCTTAAAACATGTGGTTATCCCAACTGGGCTTTCATCAAATCAGTGAAGATGCACAAGAGAGAAGGTCACATACCAAATGGGGAGAAAGAGAATGACAAACAGAACAACACTGTCAGCCCCTATGTGGAAGAAAATCAGGAGAAGCCACAGAACCCAGCCACACTCTAAAACAAAAACTGGTTCATCCCAAGGACAAAACTCCCAAACACAAGCTTAGCACCACAGTATATGCTGCGCAGTGCAGAGAAGAGTGTTTGAGTTCTCCAGTGCAGAGGTCCAAACAGCCACTTCACAAATGCATGGCACAACAAAGAAAAACCACCTCTACAGGACAAGATTCAGCAGTACATCTGCACCTAAAGCTATGAGCACTGCATGGTGAAATCCTAATTTAAATTCTAAGATGGGAAAGCAATGCAGTGCAACCACTGCTATAAAAGTCAAATTTATAATAAATAAAAGTATCTGTGTTCCACTTTTACATGAAGCTGCGTGCCACAGCCTGACGAGAAGCCTTGATAAAATTCATCATTTCAATCAGCAATCAGATTGGCCTCTCACAGTGAAAACATGACTGCTACAATAACAGTTTGTGTACTCTGTGTAGCTACATTTTAAAATAAAGATATCAAAAATCATTCAGAGAGAAGATGTGCAGGGGTGGCGGAGAAGTATTGGACCTCACCTCGTAATCTCTGAATTCAGGTGGTTTCAGGCCCATTGCCACAGGTGTACAAAATCAAGCACATAAGCCATGCAGGCTGCTTTTAAAAACATTTGTCAAAGAAATGTGAGCTCACTGAATTTGCGTGTGGTACTGTAAAAGGAAGCCACCGCTGCAAACAAATCATTGTTTGTGAAATTACCTCCCTCCTCGATATTCCAATCAAAGTCGTACTATTGCAAAGTGGAGACGTTTAGAAACCACAGCAACCCCACAGGGGTGGAGAGTTTCGCTAGTCGCTGTGCTAACGTACCTGCTAACGTTTCCAATGTTCTACATTTGTTCCGAGTGACTTTTCTCCCAGGTCGATCGCACCCCACCTGTCATGACCCTGCGCCCCACAGTTTGAGGACCACTGGGTTAAACAAACTATACTGATACTTTCCAGAAGCTTTAAAGACCTGGCAAAACCTGGCATTTAAGTGGTGTTTTTTTTTGTTTGTTTTTTTGTAATCACAATAATAAAGCAATGGTGCTTTTCACAGTCCCACTGTACTAACTGGCTGATTAAACCACATTAAGTAACCAGGTGTATGCAGAGCGGATGTAGTTCAATATCATATCTACATTCTGCTTCTTTTATTTTAAAGGTTTTTTTCCTCCGTACCTCTCTGCCTCTCTTTGACACTGTTTTACAGGTTTTTATGTTCCATATTGCAGATTTAAACATGTTAGCGACTTTCTAAATATTTTTTTCCCTGTTTTTAAAAAGTTTGTATGCCTGTGACGCCCTTTGAACCTTTACATGTGATCATGGGCTTCACAAAAGAAACTAATTTGACTCGTATGCAACGCACAGCAAGAAAGTCATCACGCTCAGTGCCATTCACACTGCTGTGAAAACTCGTTCTGGTTTGAGCAAAGACACATGCTGCTGTATCACTAAGGATGAACGTACCAAACTATTACCTGCACATTGGGTAGGTTAAGAGCGTTTTCTAGGAAATGTAAGACGACTTATTTCATGCGTGTTGTGATGATATCGACTGGTACTCACAGCGGAGTTTATCCACCAGCTTCCCTCCACACAGAGTAGCCAGCATTGCCTTTACAGAGAGAACCGTCAGGCGGCCGTCCGGCTCGCTACAGCACAAACAAAAACAAGAGGTTTGTGAAACTGCACATCCTCTGTGGCAAAGACACACACGTTTCCAGATAACAGAATGTGGAAGACCACATCTCTCTGCTGTGACTTCTTAATCATTACCAGTCGATGGCGGCCAGTAAGAACTCGACCAGCAGGATGGTGCTCTGCTGCGGGTTGATGGTGTGTGTGGTGGGCAGGCGTTTGCTGAGCTGGTTGAACAGGGAGGACACGAGGTTCTCCAGCCTGGTCACAGAGATGCCAGCGTTCAGCTCCACCGCATTTAGACCAGCATCCCGCACCGCTTCGATCACATTGTAAATGTCGATGAGATGCACTGGAAGAAGAAGAAAGTCAAAGTATTTAAACATACTGATTTTTTAAAGATATTTCTGTGTAAATAAGGCCAGTTCTGACTCACAGTTGCATCTCTTCTGTATGAATCTGAGCTTGCAGGCTGTTCGATATGTTGACAGACAAATAGCATCAAAGTTCTGCTCCCCTGTGGAAGAAGAAGAAAAAGAAACGCAGCATCAGTGAATATCTCTCCTCAGTCTCACACTCATGTCCTCAGTGCTACTGATGGTGTGATCTATTTAAAAAGATATATTTATTTTTAAGGATGTTTCAAAACAAACAAGCAGCATTAGCTACAGGGTTGAAGAAACATTTAAGGGTCAAATGAAGGGTCAAAGTCACTCACCGAGCTCCAGGAAAATCTGCCTTTCCTCTGCTCGGACCATCGCTGGAGCCCTCCTGCCTCTGTCTCTCTGGCCCCCCTCCTCCATCACCATTCTGCACGAAACACATGAAACGCCACAAGAAAAACTGGATGTTCATCCAAGGAAAAAACACTCTTCATTGGCTTTCTCTGAATTTTAAGTTAGTAAGTCAGTAGGTAAGCAATTTTTAAGTGATATTCTAAAATTTTAACTTATGGATGGCAAAAAATGGTGGAAACAAGCTTCCATAAATAAATAGCACCACAGACCAAAAAAAACAAAAACAAGTTTCTCTAGTGGCCACTTGAGGCTGGCTCTAAAACCAAGTCAGTCCTCACAGACTCCATATTGAAAGGCCCAACTTCACAGCATTAAAAATCTTATATTTACAGCCCGGTCCAAAAAGGTTTGGCCTCTCTGAATAGTTTACCCTTCATAACAACTGTACAGCAAGTGAAGTGATCGGCAGATGCCTCGACACAGGGAAGCTTTATCTGCTAGCTCCCTGCTGTTTCGCACCTCATCTAACTGAACTGAATCTCTGGCACTGTATTTCTGCTGCTGATGCCCTTTGGAGTATTTCAATTAAATCTGACAATATATCTTGCTGTGTAGTACAGACAAAGACGTTTGTGCAACTATATAGTACGTTATTAGCTTGTCACTAAGTAGCAAATATCTGTGTCAGTGTAAAGCACCTGTACATGTTTAAAATGCAGGTGATGTCTACAGTGCAAAAATGTGAATATGTGGATTTTCAAGATCCGTTTCTAAAGACTATAGCACAGCCTGCTTGCTCTCAGTGTATCGATGTATCTCTTTGTTCTCACAGGCCTTTTTTCCCAGATAATTCTGTTACATTTATTTTTAAAGGACTTGGAAAATTAATTGCTACATTGTATCAGTGTGAGCTCAAAGCTCTTATTTCTGCAGCCCTAGTTACAGGTGTTGTTTCTTCTGTGTGTTCTGACTCTGTGTGCATAATTTTGGTTTTGACTCATTTCCATTTTGGTGTTCAGGTCAAAAAAGGACCAACAGTGATCAATCTTAGGAGTGCTAAAAATGACTCAGTCTGCAGGAAACACAACTGGTGTTTAATACAACAAAACGATGCAATTGACTGTGTTAATGGAACTCATGCAGACACTCCCAGCTGCAAACAAAACTAGAGCCAGAGAGTCAAGTTCAGGGCCACTAGAGGATGAGTAAATAAACTTATTAACAAGAGCAGCTGATGAAACCTGATCTGCAGGCTGGCACGGAACAAGGACAATTAAACAAGGATTAAACAAGGATACAGAGAGCGGAGAGAGAGAGAGAGAGAGAGCGGGAGAGAGAGAGAGAGAGAGAGCAGGAGAGAGAGAGAGAGAGAGAGCAGGAGAGAGAGAGAGAGAGAGAGAAAGAAAGAAAGAAAGAAAGAAAGAAGTTGTCACATAACAAAGAAATCACCAGAGGATAGTGTCACCATGGCAACAGTTACACTACACCACAAAACTGAATCACACACAAATATTTGCATTCCTTGTTCAAATGTGTAACACACACACACACACACATTCCAGAGAGGATTTGAAAGCTTCCCCGGAGACTTCATGCTTCATCCAGACAAAAGAAGGATTCCTCCTTCCACTCGGTCTCTCTCACACACAAACACACACACACACATTTACATCTTTATGCAGCTGTCTCAGTGCTAACCTTGTGTCACACAAACTCACACAGGCTGATATGAGTTAGTCAAGTACAAGTGTAACTGCAGCTCTTTTAAGACAGGCCAAACTGACTGCGGTTGTCATAAGTCTGTTAAAGTGATGGTATTCTGTCATGTAGACACAGGACACATCTACATTGAAGCAGGTCTAATAGGCTTTTCTTTATGTACTGTCATATACTGTAAATACTGTTCCATTGGTGGATGTTCATACCAAACATGAAGGTCAGAGTGTTTAAAAGTAATCCCTGTGAGCCAAATGCCGCTCTAAACACTTTTTTCTGCTCTTGGCTGTGTATGAGGTCAGTGAGAGGGCATAACCTTTAACAGGGTTATCTCAAAGAAGTCCCACCAACCTAATGTCCAAACCTTCTGTTTACAAGGTGCAACCAATCAGAAGGAAGTTTTCCTAAATGGAAGATGATCTTAAAAAAAAAAAAAAAAAAAAAAAAGAGTGCTTGAACTGTGAATCATGCAAAGCTACACCAGCAGGTTAAAAAAAAAAGAAAGAACAAAAACAAAAATGAACAGTCCCATGTAGTGTTCCTGGCTGCCAGCTCCACTAATTCAAGTCACCAAACTGGGGCTTAAACTCTTTATGGTGTCGGCAAATTTTGAAGGCATTTTAATGCAATTTTCTGCTGGGCAGTAACTTTTACTAACAGGGTAGTGTTAGTTCATTATGAGCATAACCTGGATAATCCTCCATTCTGAGCGATAATTTATAAAATGAACTTAACTGAAAGCTACTTTCGGCTGTTCCCTTGTTCACAAGGGGTCACAACAGCAGGCAGTGCCGCGTGGGAGATTTTTAATGCTGGCTGCCCTTCCTGACCTAACACCGCAGGGATTTGTGTCTCTTCTCTGGGTCAAATCAGGGGTCTTTTGCTTGATAGGTGAATGTGTAAACCACTACACCCTGGAGCCACTTATTTAATGTGACTAGAAACTAGTGACTGAGCCCATAAAGTCATGAGGGAACTGTTGACTGAGGTCTCTGACCTGACATTGTTTTCCCCACAGACTTCTGTGCAATCAGAACTTTTTCCTTTTCTTTTTTTCAACCAGTAAAGTTGCCCCTATTGGCTTTAGACTCCTGCCCTCCTGTTTTGTTTTGTTTTATTTTTTATGAAGTCCATGGATATGTCAGCCACTGCAGCGTTGTTCTGTGATAACAGGATCACACAACAAACTCCACACAAACAAATGAAGCCATCAAAGATGTTTGGTAAGGCCTAGGCAGCCATTTTAAACACACAGCTCTGATTAGGCAGCTGTTACTACTTTGATAGAATATAAACTCTTTATTTTCTTTACTGCTGCAAGACAAATGCACTAAATCCCCAGGTGCTCCCATTGTGCGTTTTGTCCAACAAAGAGTCAAATTACACAGATATTTAGTTTCCAATTAAGAAATCCTCATACTTAAGAATGTGCAACCATTAAATTTTAAGCATTTCTGCTTGTAAAATTACCCTCAAAATAGCTTCTGTTTAATTAACCTCTCTCAATTTACCTCTGAAATATCTTTAGCTTCAAATATCCACGGGGAAGGCGGCTGAATCGGTGGCTGTTGAGGGTAAATTAAAAGTTTAATGACTTCACTGAACAGATTTTTTTTCATTGGGTATACGTATGAGCCAAAAAAAGATCTGTGACTGATTCCAAAAGTCTCACCAGCTCCCCACTCACCACAGTGGACTCTCCTGGTGAGTAAACTGTTATTTCCAGCCTGGCCTTGATGATAACTACACCCTGACTGACTGACTGTCTAAAGCTGACACAGAGGAACATTTGGTCTGTGAGCTGTGCTTCCTAATTTAACCCTAAAAGCTTTAAATCATCGTAGATATAACTATAATTAACCCCAACTATGTAAAAGGTGATAAAAAAAAATAGCTTGGCTCTTGTTTTCCTAATCCCTGAGTACAAAGTTTGGTCAGGAAATTCACTCACATTTCTTTAAAATGAAACTCAGATATCAAACAGACTTTCACTGAATCACTGTCTGTCCACAGCTGCTTAAATAAACCAGACGCAGTAAAATACCGGCTCAATTAAATACAGTAGGCCGGTGGGCAACAAGATTTTTGTTATCCAATGTTGAAACAGTTCCAGGCCTATTTGTATCAGGACCCCTTTAGTCAAAACAGGATTGCTATTTCCACCTGTAGTGATTTATATTTGATGACATGGCTCTAATTCTGGGACCTCCCCGCCCTTCTTTGTGCATACATGGGGAGAGCAGCATCAGTGACATCAGATATGACACTGTTCAGTCAGAAATAGTATTAAATGAAGGACACAGGTCACTTTCACATTAAACAGTATGCGTTATGCTTTTTCAACACCCACAGTTAACAAGGCCAGCTTATTGACACAAATACGAATGAAGCTCTCGGTGCAGTTGTACAGGGACTGAATGGCCCGCCCCAGATTTCTACGCAATGTTGCAGAGGTGCGTCAACCAAGACAGCCCTACAACATCCAGAGCCTTCAGGAACTTCAGGGTGAATCTTGTCCACCCCAGAGGATGGATATTTAACCATCTCAGTGACCTCACCCCCCATGATGGGCAAATCGTCCCCCTTGTCCCCAGACTCTGCTTCCACTACAGAAGGCGTGTCAAGAGGATTAAGGAGGTCCTTGAAGCATTCCTTCCACCGCCCGACTCTAGCCTCAGTTGAAGTCAGCAGCGCCCCACCTGCACTATATACTATGTGGACAGAGCACTGCTTTCCCCTCCTGAGTCACCTGACGGTTTGCCAGAATCACTTCAAGTCTGTCTGAAAGTCTTTTTCCATAGCCTCACTGAACTCCACCCACACCCAAATTTTTGCTTTGGCCACTGCCTGAGCCGCGTTCTGCTTGGCCTGCCGGTACCAATCAGCTGCTTCCGGAGTCCCACAGGCCAACCAAGCCAACAGGACTCCCTCAGCTTGATGGCTCCCTTGACCTCCAGTGACCACCATCTGGGTTGGGGATTATAACAATGACAGGCACCAACCACCTTGCAGCTACAGCTCTGAGCAGCAGCCTCAACAATGGAGGTGCGAAACATAGTCCATTTGGACTCAATGTCCTCAGCCTCCCTCGGAATGCTGTCGAAGTTCTGTCTGTGGTGGGATTTGAAATTCCCTCCCCAGGCCTGGCTCCAGGGTGGTTCCCCGGTGACCCTATCACAGGCAGGGTAAACAGTTCGCTTGATGCGTCTTCCATAGGGGTCATTGGAATCACTCTTTGTCTGGCCCCTCACCCAGGACCAATTTGCTATGTTAGATCCTACCAGGGGGCAAAGCCCCTGGACAAGATAGCTCCTGGGATCACTGGGACACACAAATCACGATAAGGTGGTGGAAGGCTAGTCCTGGTGGCCTCAGAATTTCATCTCTGCTTTTTGCAGATGATGCACTCCTGTTGGTTTCATCAGGTGGTGGCCTCCAGCTTGCAGTGAAACGGTTCACAGCAGAGTATGAAGTGGCTGGCATGGAAATTAGCACCTCTAAGGCCCCTTTACATGAGAAAGTTTTCAGTGAAATCTGTGTCATTTTACCATTTTCTTTTTTGAACACATTCAGCTGAAATGTTTCAAAAACGATCTCTGTTTACACGGAAATGCAAGACTTTGAAAACACTGTAGTTCCCATTGCCAGGCCACAAGTTGGCGGTGTGGATATAGGAGTTGGAATCATAGTGCACATGCGCCAGTACCCCCGTTTTCAAAAAGCAGTGTTTTCACCCATTTACACGGAAACAGAGACCGGAGCATTTTCAAAACATGTCTGAAACACGTTTTCAAAAATTATTGTTTTCACACTGTTCCCATGTAAACGGGAGACCGAAACGCATCAAAACTTTATCGTTTCCATCTGAAAACGTTCTCGTGTAACAGGGCCTAAGTCTGAGGGCATGGACCTCAGCCGCAAAAGGGTGGAGTGCCCACTCCAGCTCAGGGGACGAGTTGCTGCCCCAGGTGGAGGTGACTAGGATCCCTCCTGGGCGAGGTGTTCGGGCATGTCCGGGAAGGTCCCAGGGCACACCCAGGACATGCTGGAGAGAATATATCTTCGGCTGGCCCAGGAACACCTTGGCATCCCCCTGGATAAGGTGACTGGAGAGAAGGAGGTCTGGACTTCTCTGCTTAGGCTGCTGCCCCCACGACCCGGCCCCAGATAAGCTGAATGGATGGATGTTATGCTTCTCTTCAATTTCTGTCATACAGTGGAAGTGAATTTAAAACATGGCCAAAGTTTCCAAAAGTAGGTCTTGAGTGGCCAAAACTCAGGCTTCAGCCTGCTGTGAATGGTCATTTTCTTTCTACCCTTGGGTCTCTATGTCACTCTAGATACACAGCTCTGGCTGCAAGAGCACAGACTCCACCTGCCTGCTGTTAAAACCTTCTGTTTACAAGGGGTGGTCAATCAGAGGGAAGCTGTCGTAAAGGGAGCTTTTTCCAAAGTTCTGCACCAAACCCAGGTATCAGATATACAGTGATTATAAGTATTATTATTAGAGAAGGATTATTATGAAAGGGAAATTGTGCAAACCTTCTGAGGCAACAGTACTAATCAATAAGCCTACATGCTTCCTACATATGACAATCTCGTGGAGAATAAAGCAGAGTATGATTTAGGCTAGTCAGATCCACACCTACCTCTGGTTTCAAAACAACATGGTGACAAAAAAAATGCTGGGCTTGGGACTTCTATAACCAATGACTAATGCCACGGTGGCAACATTCATAGTTTATTTACAATCTGTAGTCGCAAGATATTGGAAGGCATCAGATGGACACCCTCTAAGGACAAAATTTACATCACACTGACCCAAGTGAACCCTGGCATAGTATAACACCCATGTACGATATACTTTTTAAAAATAAACCTGATGTGGAAAAAAGTAACACTACTTCTTCATCATACATAAACAATCACAGTTCCAAGAAAGTGGCTGCCACAGAAGCTAAAGTCTCAATGGATTACTACCAAAGTGCTTTGCTTGTAAAATAAAAGTGTATCTTTACAGTAAATACTCATATTACTGATTTCTCAAAATCATAAAGCTGAGTTTTGGCTGACAAAGGAAGGATTCTTGTTGCTTAAGGAGTTCAAGTATACAGAGTAAGGTACAGGGGAGAGCACTTAAAGAGAAGGGACGTGTAGAGTATTTACAGCTGCTGCTTTTCTGTGTGGGTGGGGATGCACATTTGTGTTGCACCATGGTGTTTTATTCAGGGCTGACATTTGCTGAGCTTTACGAAAACAAACACATAACGCTGAATACACACCATGACTCTTTCACTAATTTCAGCACAGTACTCTGCATCCCCATACAGGTGTTGTGTGTGTCGCTGACTTCAAAGAAGATAACCGATGACTCTCAAATGAACTGAAGAGGAAAGACTCGCTGCTGTCAAGCTTCATAGACATGCCACAGACAGTCCAAAAAGTTAGCCTCACTCAGTGTAGCTCTCGAGGACACAATTATGTGGGGCACTCCTCATGCTCAACACCTATCCATCAGTCATTCTGGACTGAACTTGTAGTCTATGGTCACAAGAGGTACTTGGATGGGGATTTTTCCTCCTCCCTGCTTGAACCTCTCCAATCACAACATAGTCTTGTCAATGATTTGTCTTGATGCCCCGGAGGTTTTCTCTCATCCGACCTTGGATGAAGCGTGAACTGCTTTTATCTAGGCCTGAGCACTTTTAACCTAACATTCATACACCAACGGCTGCATCAGGGGCAACTCTGGGTTTAGTATTTTGTCCAAGGATACTTTACGGACTAGAGGAGTCGGGACCTTTACCACCGACCTTCACACTGGTAGATGAAGTGCTCTACCTCTAAGTCCTCTGACTCAGTGCCCATAACCCTGATTATTAGGTGGAGATCACAGTATAGGACAAAAACAACACAGAATGATTCCAGTAGCCTAGGTAATATTCACATGGTACGCCACCAAACCCTACCACAGCCATTTATTTAAAATTCAGCTCATCATTTTTGCCACACCATTAGTTTTGGTTTGCTTAACAAAGGGTCTCTCTCCCAATAAATCTTTTATTATCCTTGACTTTATCATCTCCAAACAAACTGACTTTTTCCTGCCAAAACCTCCCTGGGGAGATCAGATCAGCGAGCTCACTATCATCTTTTAAAGACATATTTTTTATAAGCAAGCCTTTTCTGTGTCTCCACTTTGAGCTATTTCTATATTTCCTTTATAATTGTTTTGTCATATTTTCTCTTTTATTTTAATTATTGTATATCTGCTTTTAATTTACTTGTTTTCCCATTTTAATTTTCTTTTGATTTTAATCACTTTCTCCTGCCAGTATTCCTATTCATACATGTTGCTTCTCATTTCTCTCTTCTTAAGTGTTTTATTTGCCATTTATTTCCAATCTCATCTTTTGGAGCACTCAGTAACTTTGTTTTTGAAAGGTGCTATGTAAATAAAGTTTGCTATTATTATTAACATCATTATAATTTCTATTATATATATATATATATATATATATATATATATATATATATATATATATATATATATATATATATATATATATATATATATCTGTGTGTGTGTCTGTGGTCATACCTCTCTGTGTCAGGGGGGTCACACAGGACAGAAAAGCCTCAATAATGGTTGTCTGGCAGAGAGACAGAGGGACAAGAGAAATGCAGTTTTAAAAGTGTTTTCAGCCTGTGGACAATCATTTCAAAGGCTCTTTTAGTACCGTTTCCCCACAAGTACACTTTACTTGGCTGGCAAATCCTCTTACAATTTGGTGAATTAGCATTTTTAATTAGCATTTTTTTCATCCATCCAAAAGAACAACACCTTTCACACCGGAAATACAAGCAGACAAGCCCCATGCTCTTATTTTCAGTCTAACTCTGGCCCCTCTTGTCTCAACTGCTGGTTGGTGACTTTTGTGGCAATGTAATATCAATCAGCTGACAGAGTCCAGCCTTTCTCATGATTCAAAATTGACCTCTGGGGAGTAAAGTGCAATTTTTCCATATACAGTTAAAGCAGCGTGCCTTAAAACAATGTCTAATGTTACTTAATAGAAGGCTACCCAGTTCCCTGGCCATTTGATAAACAAAAATATATATATATATTTTTTTAAATATGCCAGGAAAAACCCTGAAGTATCTTTGCTGCCAGACTACTACTCCACCATCTTGCTGAACAAGGACTACAAGCTGCAGTCAGAGTCCATCCCCGGCATGAGAAACTCACTAGTGAGGAAGCTGAATGCAGTACTTTATTTGTTACCATTCCAAAGAAGCTACTTATTAACAGTACTGTATGGTGCAGTCCCCCAGTAACAATGCTTCCACCACAAATACAATCCAAATCTGAGCAAAACACTGGTTAGACCAGGGGTGGGCA
>JAMQGT020012163.1:0-44676 GCA_024447675.2 Pterophyllum scalare
ACTGTACACAGTGCTGTGAAAAAGTACCTGCCAAGTTTCAGATCAAACTCATTCTAACATTAGACAAAGATAAACTGAGTCAATGTAACAGCAGTGCTCCAAAGAGCACGTGCTTCCAGAGGCTCATCGGGAAGTGTATTCATATATATATGAAAGGAAGCGATTCAGTGTTAGCAGTTAGTATTTACACTCAGATTTTTACAGTAGATAATTGTTCTCCAGTGGGTTCTGCGCAGAACTGTCTGTGTTTTATAGATGAAGTTTATTTAATTTGATACTGATGAAGAGATGAGACAGCTGAGAGATGATGAATGATGGAAAGAGTGATTACACCAGTGTAGAGCAGGCAGGGCTGTGGTTCTTGTGCTCTGCAGTGCATATCTGTCCTCCATGTCTGAAGTCAGTATGTTGCAGTTACTGAGATGCTGAAAGCGTGACGAACAATGGAAACGTGATCTGATGATAATGATAATAATAATAATAGTAATGCCTTAGTCTTATATAGTACGTTTCAAGGTACCCATGATTTCATTTATGAAGAGAAACAAAGCTCTCCAAGCCTTCCTGCTCCTTACGAAAAAGTAACTGCCCTAAAACTAATAACTGACAGTGCCACCCTTGGCAGCAAGAACTGCACCCAAACCTTTGTGATAACAGTGCTGAGTCCTTCATCTCTGTGGAAAAGCGCTATATAAGTCTAAGGCGTTATTATTATTATTATCATTTAAAAACTGCATTTTGTATTTACTCAGGTTATCTTTGTGCAATATTAAAATTAGTTTGATGATCTCAAATATGTAAGTGTGACAAACCACCCAGGGTGAGCCCAGAGGCCCACCCTGGGTGGATGAACCTATCCACCTATCCTTGGTGGAAAGGCTGGTTGAACCCCCAAAAGGTTCAGCTGTCATTTTTGGCCTCTCTAGCTTTTTATCAGCACATGTTTAAGAAAAGTGTTTAAAGACTCACAGCGCACACTGCAGCTCCAGATGACCCTTTCAGAATCCCTCTGAGGCTGCCTGAGATTGCTGTGTGGACACCAGGACTTTCTCACACGATTACTCCAAACCACGCAGGAACGTGAATGAAGTTTTTAGTGTCCTACTCTGCCATATGATGGCATTTGTTTCTGCCCTTTGGGGACCCTCAACATGAACTCATCGTACATCTTCATCCACACTGCTGACAGAATCTGGACTGTTTTAAAGTGTTGGTGCCTCAGTGTTTGCTCTTGGGGAGCATTTGGACTAGGAAATGATGTCAGACTTAACGAGCAGATTAGGAAACACTGAGATATCCATGCCCAAATCTTTGACCCCCAACGAGACAAAGTGAGAGCACTGTAGGAAAACGAGCAACGGTTTAATCTCCATGATCCCAGTTTGTGGATGGCTGTAATTGTAACAAACATGTTAATAAAGAGCACAGCCTTTTCATACAGAGTCCTCCAGTTTCAGGTCAGTGCATCAGCACATGAATCTTTCTAACAAACCGGCGAGCCTGCCAAGGATTTCTTTCATGCCCAGACAGTGGGATGGTCTCATCTGGCTGAGTCAGTAACCCGACCTCAAACCAACCGATTATTAATTTTACTGCTAAAACCAGACTGAAGGCAAACAAGCTGCAGAAGTGTGTCTGCTGTGTTGGTTTGGCACCATCGCCGGGGACATGTGTGAGTCACACACTTCACACAGCCACTGAAATATTCCGTAAGGTGGAGCGTCCTGGTGACCGAGTGGCTCAGGCCCACGTAATACATCTCAAATGTTGTCTCCATTTCACCCCCGGCTTTTGTCCAGTATAGACTTACAACCACAACATTAAAATCCCATATTTTAGGGTCATTTGTCTCTTATGTTAGGTGATGAGCTGTGTTTGAGTTTCAGACCTGCTGGTGTTCCACCTCCCTGCCACAGACTGTAGTTCAAATTAATTCAGCGGCCCTAGATTGTCAGAGGTGTGAGTAGTCGTCTGTCTCCGTGTGTCACTGGAGTGACGGCCTGACGTGCCCCGTCTCTCACTCAGTGGTATATGGGCTCAGGCTCAGCCCGCCCCCCCAGTATAAGCAGGCTGAGATAGTGAGTGATGGATGGGTGGTTTAGGCTTGGGGACCTGAGACCCCTCACAATCTGCTCTACAGCAAAGAAGCATCATATAAAAATGGCTGTTCACATCACTTCTGACGACAGGAGCTCCATGAACCCTCTGAACCTGGAGCAGTTTGATTATTGTTATTATTTAGTTATTGCTCCTTTCACTTCTTTGGTTATTTACTTACAGAAATGGAAATAGAAGCATATTATCTGCAGTGATTTCAGTCTCAGTGGCCACAGGTGTGACCAAAAATAACAGGAACCTCCTGCATCACCTCTGAATGAAAACCTTCCTGCACTGCGTATCGTTTGATCAGCGGTGCTCTCATTTTATTGCTCGGTGTGTTTAATGAGTGTATAAAGTGAAAGCACGTTTTGATGCATGCTCTATAAACCTTTGGCCACGAGGGGTCACGACCTCACAGACTCTCAGTGTTGGTCCCGAACCCAGGTAAATGGGAGCTTTCAATTAGGAAAGGTGTTTGGCATAAAATCCATGCAAATCAAAAATGTGGAGCCACCCACTGTGGCGACCCCTCAGGATTTAGTTTGAATGAATAAAATCGTAAATGAAACCAGGCCTGAGATAAAAGCAATGAAAAATGTATTCACCTGATTCATTTCAGCTTAATGTGAGAGTCTTTACTGCCGACTGCTCTCGTTTACAGTCCCATCAGGTTCTCCTTCCCTGCTCTGTGAAACGTGAACTCTGACAGCCCTGCGTTATGTTAGTGCAGTAAAAGCTTTGCAAAAAGTGCTTTAACATGATGAGAGCCAGTGAGCGGCAGAGTGGCTAAAAGGCGTTGTTGTTGTGCCGTCACTTGACAGGCTTTCATACAGCCCCTAAATGTCTGGCTCACTTTGTCCATTTTAAAGGTTTTTGAGGGTTTGGTGTCTTTTAGACCAGAGGTCCCCAACCTCTGGGCCACGGATGGGTACCGCTCCATGGGTCAAAAAAGTTGGGGACCACTGTTTCAGACCACTCGACTAGCCTGTTTCTTTCTTGTTTAAACAACTAGTCAATGAATCCCAACTTTCTGAGTCATCCCCAGATTAAATGTTGCTTCAGAGGCTTTGGAAAGCAGACAGGAGGGATATTACTTTCAACTACTGCATGTGTCACAACATGAAGAAAAAGGAAAGAGAGGCTCTGTTGGCAGAAGATGGTGGTGTCACAGCCTGCAGGAGCTCATATTAGTCAAACCTGTGTGTACTCCTGTGTGCGTGTGTGTGTGTGTGCGGCGCTCTCGTGACTGTCTGTGCGTGACCGGGTGTGAAGGTGTGCCTGTGTTGATAGTCTCTTACCAAGGCCACAGAGCTGCTGTCCCCTGGGTTCAGGCTATTACTGAGCCATGTGTCGCTCCTCAGCCGTGGACCCCGGAGAGAGCGAGAGGAGCCGAACGAGTAAGAAAGGGACACAAAAACAGAGACGTCCATCTCTCTGCGTTCTCACTTTGGTACTTAGTCCAAGAAACTTGGTTAACCCTGAAAGCCTGTTGCCTCCTCCCTGAAGTTACTGCCTCCCTGTTAGCAGTGACACATCACACACAAGATACACAATTACAATTCATGAGAACTCACTGAATTTTACACCGATTTTCAAGCTGTCTGCTTTCTTACACATGCTAGAAGTGTAGTCATGATAAGTGTAGGGTTGATAAGTCTAGTTATGATAAGTGTAGTTATGATACAGGTGAACCACTTTCATAACAGCGAAAACTGCCTTTTTATATCTGATTGGGTCAGAGCAAGTCTCAGAAGCACATGGCATCTCCGTGCATAGATCTGTGGTTCCTACCCTCCGTGAGAGTCACCTGCAACATTCACACTGTGGTTCATCATTGTTATTCAGCAGTCAGCATCAGAATTCACTTTTGATCAAGTGCTGTTTGCACTGAGCTCTGATCCCACAGCAGCCTTTCACTTGTTTACTTCTATAAACACGACACCTCTGTGTAATTTATTGGCCTGCAGAGAGAGAGGCCAGCAGGTGGAGAGATGATTCACACTCAGGAACTAAACTCCACGCTCTGACAGGCAGAATCACATGCAAGTATAATAAAGACAAAAGGAAACAAATGCAGGCTGTGAAGACTGAAACATCAGCAGTGATCTAGATAGAAATTTGGGAGTTAGCAGAAGAAATGCACAGCCTGTGTAAATGTCAGTGCTGGGAGCACACAGTGTGTTTACTGTGTTCCTGCTTTTGTCTGCTGCATGCAACAGTTTCCTGATAACTGCTGGAAACTGCTTTGATGGGAATATGATTAGTTTTCCGTGGATGACACAGACTGTATATGAAAGATGGACACAATCTCTGGGGTCTCCTCTGTCCTCCTTCCTCCTGCTTGTGACCCAGAAATCAATCTCAGTACATCATGCTGAACGGTGCCTCTGGAGGACAGAGGATCGAAGGTGTGCAGACGGAACAGAACCTCTGGATTACACGAAATGTGCCACAAGGAGGGATCTACGGATAATTAGTCCTTAGATGTTTCAGTTATTTAAGGTGAGGATAAAACCTTCTGCTCAGGACTGTTTGTGTGATATAAATCAGATTATGCTACACTGAAAATGTAATTAAAGTAGCCCTAGATATAAAAGTTGTCATGAACACCTCAGACATAATATAATACAGCAGTGGACTGTAACAAACACAATGCTGCTGTGCTAAATGTCAGAATTTATTGACACGACAATAACACGAGCTCCGTGACAAGCATGTCTCAGCTGTTACCTCGGCTCCTCTCTCCTTGTAACTCCTCCTCATCTCCTCTCCTCATCGCTGGTGGAAGGGACTAAGAGGAGGAGACGATGTACAAACTGAGAAATGAGAAAAGGAGCAGGTCTGCCACCCTACTCTCCCGTCCTCCTGCTAAATATGCTCACTTCTGGTCTCATAAACCAATATGCCAAAATGCTTAGAGCTTCACAACAAGGGCCCAGAGGAGGTTTTCTATGCATCAGATAATCTGCAGGGGCAGCAGAGATGCCCCAACCTCCTCCACCTCTGCTGGGGGGACACAGAGGTGTTTCCAAGTGACACAGAGACATAGGACGTACTCACACTGAGTACATATACTCCCTGCATAGTGTGCTTGAGCACCGCAGCTTCCTGTCCTGCACTCACACTGCAGCAACTGAGCCGGACTGATCACTTTGTCTCAACCCGTTCTCTCACAGAGCAGAACGTTCATGATTTTAAGCATTTTGTGGCTTCATTGGGGAAGCGGTGACACACTGTCCTGTGTCACGTTTGTTAGTTAAAGTGCTTTTTGTGGAGGCAGCTGTCATTGAGGGGGCATTGGGGATCCATGCTGGAGCGGGGACAGCAATCACATTATATTTATATCATGCATGAGTCCTGCTGAAGTGCCCCGAGTCCAGCTTTTCAAGCAGGCCGGGGCATGCTTTACTTCACCATACCCAGGCATGGCATGCTGTGCCCACTCGAACCAAACCAACCGGACTTTGGGGTTCAAACGTGCTCAGTGTGACATCTCCTCCCACTTAGGCATCTCAGTCTGACAACTGAACCACATCAGCTGGCTCTTCTGGAGGTGGAGGTGTGAGCCCCTCCTGAATGACCAGGCTCCTCACCCCCCCTCTGTGGGACACCCATGGAAGGAAGCTCCTTTCCTCGTATCAGTGATTTGATTCTTTCAGTCAGTACCCACAGCCTGCAGCCATAGGTGAGCGTGGGAACATTGATCAGACGCTAAATCGGCAGGCTGACTTTCCTTCACCGCTCTCTTCATCACAGCAGACTTTTCCTGAGCCTCAAACTTGGAGGAACTATTTCTCATCCCAGCCGCAAAGCGCCACAGTGCAAGCTGAAGGTCATTCTCAATTATTAATAAATATCTGATGAATAACAGAAAAAAAATGTATTTATTCCATATGAGCTTCTAATTAACTGGCTACAGACTTGATGATGTTGTGACCTTCTCTAATGAGAGCTTTGTTCTACTAAAGCTGCTAACAGGTAAGGTGTTTAAACCCTGCCTAAACATGACGGCACAAACTACAGCTGATGTTTTAGCAGTGAACATGAAACTCAAAGGATGAGCTCATCATGCTGCACTCACATTGCTCATTAAACACTGGCAGTGAAATTGCAGAAAAGATCCCTGTAGCATTGTGAAAGGCGCATTAGCTGAAACATCAGCCTGTTTGTGGTTCCACTAAAAGTCCGATCAATACCGAGCGCTCCAACCAGGTCTCCTCCGAGGATAGACGCCTTCCCGAGTCTGAGGATGGAAAACACAAACAGATCAGACTGAGATTCAGCTGCAGTCACAGGACTTATTTTATCTTCATTAGTGTTTTTCTTGAAAACCGTGGCAAGATTTTCCACCGTGATTCAAACTGGAATGCTTCCCACTGGGATTGGAATAGTTTAAAGAGCTCCTGAAACTGTGTTTCCACCTCATTTGAAAAGCAAAATTAAAGAAGATTAGCCGCTCTTTAGGAAGATGATCCCACAGCTCTGACTTTGGCATGAAACGCTTATCTGACATGCAGTACAAGCCTGATCTCCGGATTCAATTAAGCACTATTTGGTTCTGTTTGTGACTCAGTGTTTGGCACCCACTGAGCTACTTTAACCCTTTTAACTGAAGCGGCCTCCAAACTTTGAATTACATCTTCGACTGCATTATTCAGCCCTTTCTGAGAAATTTAAACCCAAAAATATCTTTAATGCACTTCCTGGAATAAACGTTTCATAATCACACATGGACCAGGTCAAATAACAAAAGTCTGATATCTGAGAAATCCAAAGAGACTCTATGAAGGGGTGTGAGGCTGAACACAGCGGTGCACACAAAGGTGGGAAAGCAGGGAGCCCTAAACAGAAGACTCCAGCCTCTCATTAATGTGCTCACAGCTAGCTTAAAAAACAACAACATGGGGGGTTCAAATGTGACATCATTCATCTATGACTGCGTGCTGGCTCTAACAAAAATGTACATATTCAGAGGTGGGAGGGAACAAAGTAACCTTTTACTGCATGTGAATATTTATTTTTACTTTTACGCTTTAACACAAATATCTTTCTGCTCTTTACATTTTCAAAACAATCTGTAGGGGTAACACATTTGAGGAGAGTTATTACTTATTTTACATCACTGTGGGCCTTTCCGACTTCAAACCAACAGTAATAAAAGACCTAAAAGTTATCGATCCTCGGTGCTTAGCTTAAACTGCTGATGTAGAAATGAGCGAAGCTAAAGAACGTGTAATTAACCATCATTATTACTCAGGCTAAAGTGGGCCATAACAATCAGTACTGAAGCAGGTCAGTCAGCTGCGGTCCCGCTACTTCAAACGGGGGTCCATTTTTTAAGTGACAGGTAATTTCAAAGTAGTCATATCTTTGTCTGGCCCAGTGCATGCTGGGATAGACTTGCACTAACTTTGACCCTGAGCAGCATGAATAGAGGTAGAAAACTGACAGCTGGATAGAAGGTAGCTATTATTGAATAAACTGTCCTTCAGAGAAAAAGCTGTAAGGCAGGACTGCAGCATAAAGAGCTGATTTACTGAAGCGCTGAATGCTGAGCTGAGAGCGTCAGTTTATGGACAGACCGTCAGCGTTCTCATGTCTGAAAGGATTTGAGCTCGCTGCTGTGTCGCCCTCCGATTCAGGGAAGTACGCCACGGAGGGAGAGCTCAGCTGTGACGACTTTACAGAGTCTGAATCACAATATCACACACACACCTGCACACACACACACAGAGGACGGAGGGTTTAGCAGATTTTGACTATAATAAATCACAGGTCAAATTGATTAGATTTTCTTTGACCTTGAACCTCGAATAATTCAGAGGCTGATACCGAGAGTGTCTGCTTCAGAGCACTAGAATGGCAATAATTTCTCTGCAGAGGCCGGCAGGGTCATTGATCAATACCAGCCACTGGATGATTACAAGGCTGGCTGCAGAGATTTCAAGGCTCCTGATTTCTTCTGTGAGACGTCAAGTTCAAAGTGGAGCGGTAGCTGCGTGGATGTGGTATCCAGCATATTCAGGTTTTAGCGAACTGTCCTGACAGCTACTGGAAAATGATCATAAAATATAGCCATGTTTCCATGACCTCCTCAGGATGAAACTCACCTAGCACCATCAAACATACTTCGTGTTCAGTGTTAATAAGCCAATGCCAGCATGCCATCACACTCAACGCCAGTCATCATGTGGAAATCGCCATGTCAGCAAGCAAGAAAAGCTGAGCTGACGTTAGCATTTAGTGCACAGCACTGCTCTGCCTACATGTACAGCCACTAGCATGCCTTTAGATCAGAAAACTACACCCTGAACTCCACCTGCCTACAATTTTGCAGGTAGATAGATAGATAGATAGATAGATAGATAGATAGATAGATAGATAGATAGATAGATAGATAGATAGATAGATAGATAGATAGATAGATAGATAGATAGATAGATAGATAGATAGATAGATAGATAGATAGATAGATAGATAGATAGATAGATAGATAGATAGATAGATAGATAGATAGATAGATAGATAGATAGATAGATGGATGTACCCTGCCTCTCGGACTGCATGAACATGTTCTGCTCCAGATACTGGGCAGCTGTTTGTCAAAGCACCAGTGGTCAGTCAGTCTCTCTGAGTGTTAAAGCCAGAGCCCATTATACTCGCCAATCTTAGCACCACACCCCCAAAATGATGTCACATCCAGTGACAGAAGTTGTGCTTTGGTTTTGTTTTTTCGGGCATACGCCTCTCTCTTTTGCAACCTTGTGCAGGTGCTGCGACCAGAGTGTAAGATCGTGTTGGGTTTTACCACCATTTCAATGAGATGTCAGGACAGGAGCGCAGAGCTTCACTGATTATATCGAGCAAGAGTTTTGCAACAGTCTGAAAAAAAGTAGACTTTCTGGAAAAAGCTTTGAAAGTGCTTCTGGTTTTGACTAGTCCTCCTAGACCTATGTGGGGCGGCTGTAGCTCGGGAGGTGTAGCAGGCCATCTACTAATGGGACGGTTGGTGTTTTGATTCCTGACTGAACCGGACTGAACCATCGGAGTGTGAATGTGAATGTTAGATAGAAAGGACTTTGAAATAGACAACAGTGTAGGTGTGAATGGGTGAATGCAAACATGTTGTATAAAGCACTTTGAGTGCTCAGCTGGAGTAGAAAAGTGCTCTATAAGTCCATTTACCATCTATACCAGCGCTGATGACACCTTTCATTGAGGAGAGCGTGGCAGTGAGTACTCGTGCCCTCAGAGCTGTGGTGATGTCACTGCTTGCACAACATGACCATGGAAGCAAGTAAATTCAATTCAATTCAATTCAGTTCAATTTTATTTATATAGCACCAAATCACAACAAACAGTCGCCTCAAGGCGCTTTGTGTTGTGGGTAAAGACCCTACAATTTGTATAACGGTACCCAGATCCAGCCCACAGGAAACAGAAGCAGGATGAAGTGGAGATAATAATTTTACTAATTAATTGTGAATCAGGAAGAATTAACTAAGTCCTGAGGAGAGGCAGAGAGCCCAGCGTGAGGTTTGTAGCAGGATGCTGAAAGATTAACCAGCAGTTGAGGCTAAAGGTTTAAGAAAAGCCTGGCTCTCATGGTTATGAGTTATGACTATGCCACAACTACTTTGGATCTGATCGGTCTGATCCCAGCTCCATCAGGTATTCAGATCTGCTTTCTCTGACCATAAACTGAGACATGAGGCCTGTTGTTTCACTTCACTTCCATGTTCTGTGTACTGGCTGCTAATAAATACCAATTCTATAAATGATATTTGTGGATATATTTGTTACATTTTATTTTACAAAGTTAGGAAACTGATGTTTCCTCACACATAAAAGCACTCAGCATCGAGAGATATCTGAACCCAATGTTAATATTGTTTTGAAACCAGAAAACCCAACGGAAACCACAGATACTGCAGTGGCTGAGTATATTCTCTTATGACTAATATTCTGATACAGTGATTGCAGCGATATGATACCTCCTTTGTTGCCTTGGCTCTGAGCGACTTATCATTTGAGATTAAACGAAGCATTATTCAATTAGTTCTGTGTAATCTGTCAGCTGTGTTGGTTTACGCAGAGTTTTAGTGATTAACACGCCAAACTAACATGTTTGTCCAGGAAAATTACTTTATAATCAACTGGAAGGTTAACAAATGCAACTGCTGTCTTATTAGCATATTTATTGCACAGATCGAGCTCTGAACATGGCGTGCTTACAGCTGAATAAATCACCCTCTCACGTTTTCCCCACCAACACAACCGTCTTTGTTAAATCCTCAGCCATCTTAGAGGCTGCTTTGTTGGAAAGGGATTATTCTTATTCCTCATTCACCTGTCATGAAAATAAACATCTAAAGTGAATATAGAGCTATGGAGGAAGTGAAAGGAGTCTGTAGTGAGACAGAGTTAATTCTGCTTCTGCTCGCCTGCGGTTTCAATTTGCCAGCCATCATCCGTATTTGACACCAGATGAAAAATGTTAATCGGAGCAAGCTTTAAAGCAAGTGAGACCCAAATTCACACTCATTCATGGAGATGTCGAGCTAAAGAGTCTCTGTGTGCAGCAGCTGCTGATTAAAGCATGCATAAAGTACAGGCCGGGCGCCTTAATATTTTATTACCACTGCTGCTCTGCTTTCTGTTCTTATTCTTTTTATTGCATCTTCAGATATGACCACCAGTGATAGCACTGGCAGCACGGCTGGTATAGCTTTCACCTCATCAGTCTGTCTGTGCGTCATTGTGGCAGAAATGCGATCCTATAGTGAGAACTACCATAGACGGAGGTTCTGTTCGTTTCTGCTGACAGATATTGTCAACACAACAGTATCATAACAATGTGTAGTTAACCTCTTAACATTCACCAGGTCATTAGTGACGTATCCAGGGTTAAGGGTAGTATTAGGTTAATACCCCCCCTCCTTTGACCTGGTAGATTTTAAGAGGTTAAAAACAAAATTAAGTTTGAGTTCAAGGATGGGTGTAGTCCCTGCTTGAATTGGTATGGAGTACTAATTCCAATTAGGAGAGGGGTAATATGCATGTATAGGATCCAAGAAGACAATATAAGATGGTCTTTAGTATGACTTCCACATCTTAATCAAACATGCTCAAAATGATGTAAAGGGTCATTCTTCACTTTGAACCCTCACAATTCTCTAGAACAAAGCATGCTCTGATTTTAGTTCTTCACACTGAGCTTCACCTTCACCTTCAGCTGTTCATGGTAGAGCTTCAGTTTGATCAATGTGCCAATGATGAAAAGCTTTTAAAGAACAGCAGAGATCATCTTTTGATGGGATGACATCATCTGTGATGGCAGCAAAAGTCTTGGATCGAACTCACCATTGAACTCTTTGATTTCAACTACACACCTTTAAAGTTTTGTGATGTACACCGTTGTGATGGTGTTGTGCTAACAAAATCTGTCCACAGATAGTAAAACCCTGCCAGGGTACTTGGTAAATGGACTGGTTCTGATGCAGTGCTTTTCTACCTGAGCACTCAAAGAGCTTTATAGAACATTCATACTCCGCTGAATGCACCAGAGAACAACTTGGGGTTCAGTATCTTGCCCAAGGATACTTGGGCGTAGAAACTGGAGCAGCCAGCAGATTAAACAACCAACCTTTTGATTAGTAGGTGACCTGCTCTACCTTCTGAGCCACAGCCATCCAACTTCAACCCAACTTTGTGGTAGATCTTGTTACAGTAAGGCCCCTTTTTCAGATGAAAACAGTAAAGCTTTGATGCGTTTCGGCCTGAAAATGATACTGTTTGATAACAGGTTCCAGAGTGGAGCTTTTTTGAAACTCTCCGGTCTCTGTTTTCATATAAACGGGCAAAAACGCTACTTTTTGAAAATGGGGGTGCTGGCACATGGGCACTATGGTTGCGACTCCTATATCCACACCGCCAACTTGTGGCCTGGCAGTGGGAACTACAACATTTTCAACGTGTTACGTCTCCGTGTAAACTGAGATTGTTTTTGAAACATTTCTGTCTGAATGCATTACTTTTTTTTACTATTAGTGAAGTCCTGCTGTGATGTCTCAAGTTGAGTGTTTTCCACTTTGGTGTTTTAAAACCAGATGTGACAGCTGAGGTGGTGGATTAAAGAAGCAGAAGGGTTTTGTTCCCATAGACAACACAGCCTACTTTTCCCCCCTGCTGGCTATTAGAACGAATGCAGGTTTCAGGTTTTAGGATACATCTTCTATTTCTACATAAACAGTGTACAACAAATTCACAAGGTGAAAACAGTACCAGCTACTCTGCCACATGTTTAATATAACCATTAAAAAACAAGCCAAAGAAGCTGTGTCTGATGTACTGATGTAGCAGCAGCTGCTGTGTAGGGCACAGAAGATAAAGTTTGGCATTTACTTTGACATAAAGTTTAGGGCATTTTCCGTTTCACCTCTCACGCAGTCTGATATGTGGCTTTGAATGGTACAACTACGATAACAAGCTCAGAGTGCCAGTGGAGAAACTCTGCAGGGCAGCGTGACAAAGAGCCTGACGTAAAAACAAAAAAAGGAAAAGAAAAAATCCTTTTGACAGCTGTCTACTTGAATTCTCTGGAGCAACCACAGTTTCAACGTGTTCCTCATTCACTCTTTGTGTCTGTTGTACAGTGTGATGAATGTGCATGATTGCCTCTGTGTGTGTGCAGATGAGGACATGGCACTCAGGTTTGGCCACCCATCAGATTTGCTGTTGCCCCCAGCAACAGTGTCACTCCTCAGTGGTTTCCATTGGTTACCTAAACATTCGATGCAGCGTGTATAGCAAAGAGGGCGAGTGTAGCTGATCGCGTTCACAGCACCACACACGACTGCAGCTTCTCCTCCTGCTCATCTCCTTTTTCCTCTCTAAACTCTGACTCAGCTGATTAAATAAAGCCCGCTGAGGCTTGTGAGATAGACTGTTGTAGTAATGTTCACACTGCAGTCCTCACATATAGAGCTACACAGTACAGTTTAGTGCCTTAAGTGCAGGTTTCACATTACAAAAGCTTACTGCTGTAAACTTATTAAGCACAAACAGCACAGACTGAATGATGAGTGGTTTGTATTTTATTATTCTGGAAGAGTTAGTCATGGATTTGAGGTTGACATGAATCTGATCTCAAAAACAAATTAAAATAAATCTTTGAAGTCTCAAAAAAGATAACGGACTAAAATTCAGATGATCTCTGCTTCAAGGTCATCTCCTCATGCACCTCTGCTTTTAATTAATTCCCTGGATGTTCTATTCTGACTATTTGGTCTCCTTTACTGTCTCTAAACGGCAATCCCTGAACTTGAATTTGACCGGTTTGGTGGTGGATCAGTGATGATCTGGGGAGGCATATCCATGGAGGGACACTCAGGCCTCTACAGGCTAGGCAACGGCACCCTGACTGCCATCAGGCATCAGGATGAAATCCTTGGACCTGCTGTCAGACACTACACTGGTGTAGTGGGTCCTGGGTTTCTCCTGGTGCCTCCTCATGTGGTGAGAGTATTCAGGCAGTTCCTGGAGGATGAAGGAACTGATATTACTGACTGGCCCCCACACTGACCTAAATCCTATAGAACACCCCTGGGACATCTGATATCTACAGGTTGCACCTCAGACTGTCCAGAAGCTCAGTGTTGCCCTGGACCAGGTCTGGGAGGAGATTCTCCAGGACACTACCCATCGTCTCATTAGGAGCCCTGACGTCAGGCTGTATACAAGCACGTGGGGGCCATACAAACTACTGAGGACCACTTAGAGTTGCTGCAATGAGATTTTGAATTCAGCCTCTGTAGGTTCATCATTTTCATTTCCATCAAACAATGTAGCATCCTTTCATTCCTAACACATTACTCAGTCCATATCAGTGCAGACAACCAACAGGATTGTTTTTCCCATTGAAATCTGATATGTTTTCAAAGTGTTCCTTTAGGCCTTCACACACATATGAACCTGAGTGACATTCCATTCTTAATCCATAAGATGATGTGGGCCCACCCTTTGCAGCTTCAACTCTTCTGGAAAGACTTCCCGCAGGTTCAGGAGTGTTTATGGGAATTTCTGACCGTTCTTCCAGAAGCACATCTGTGAGGTCAGACACTGATGTTGGAGAGAAGGCCTGGCTCACAGTCTCCACTCTAATCCATCCCAAAGGTGTTCTATCAGGCTGAGGTCAGGACTCTGTGCAGGCCAGTCAAGTTCTTCCACACCAAACTGGCTCATCCATGTCTTTATGGAGCTGCTTTGTGCACTGGTGTGCAGCCATGTTGGAACAGGAAGGGGCCATCCCCAAACTGTTCCCACAGATTTGGGAGCATCAAACTGTCCCAAATGTCTTGGTATGCTGAAGCATTCAGAGTTCCTTTCACTGGAACTAAGGGGCCGAGCCCAACTCCTGAAAAACACCCCCACACCATAAACCCCCCCTCCACCAAACTTTACACTTGGCTCAATGCAGTCAGACAGGTACTGTTCCCCTGGCAACCACCAAACCCAGACTCCTCCATCAGATTGGCAGATGGAGAAGTGTGATTCATCCCTCCAGAGAACACGTCTCCACTGCTCTAGAGTCCAGTGGCGGCGTGCTTTACACCACTGCATCCAACGCTTTGCATTGAGCTTGGTGATGTAAGGCTTGGATGCAGCTGCCATGGAAACCCATCCCATGAAGCTCTCTACACACTGTTCTTGAGCTGATCTGAAGGCCACGTGAAGGTTGGAGGTCTGTAGTGATTGACTCTGCAGAAAGTTGGTGACCTCTGTGCACCTTGACCTTCAGCATCCACTGACCCCACTCTGTGATTTTACGTGGCCTACCACTCCATGGCTGAGTTGCTGTCGTTCCCAATCACTTCCACTTTGTTATAATCCCACTAACAGCTGACTGTGGGATATTTAGCAGTGACTGGACTTGTTGCACAGGTATCATCCTATCACGGTACCACGCTGGAGTTCACTGAGCTCCTGAGAGCGACCCATTCTTTCACTGGTGTTGGTAGAAGCAGTCTGCATGCCTAGGTGTTGGTTTATACACCTGTGGAAGTGACTGGAACACCTGAACTCAGTCATTTCGATGGTGAGTGACTAATTTTGTCGATATAGTGTATGTTGGAAATGCCAAATAGATCGTAGCTAAATCACTAAATCTAAAGAAACCAATATTTTCATTCCTGACAATCTAAACTTATTGATCACATGACATGACTCAATCTTTAGTCAAATGTAAGACTTCAAATATTTATTTTTTAACTCAAGAACAAATTTAGATAATAAAAAGACAACTGTAGCTGTATCATGGATAAAGAACAGCAACTAAAATCTTTTCTGACTTTGAAAATAAATGTGAAACTTCGATCACACGAGCAGCGAGAATATGCTGTTTAGGAAACTGCTGACACTCATATCCAAAATGTAAATGTTCCAATTATCATAACTTAGAATTAATACCAGTTTTTATGTCTGACATCCTCCTCTTTTAATCTGCCTTTTCTCTTCCCTCCTTTGTTACACCCTCTTGTACTTTCCTCCCCCTCTCTACTCCACCTTTCCTCCATCCTTCTCTCCCTCCTTCCCCAGCATGGCCGTGCCGAGTTTTCCTGGGAAGGAATCAATGTAAGTCTCCTTGTTTAAATCTCCTTTTCCCTCCTCAAATCTCCTCTACCTGTCAGTTCCCTTTCCATCACTCACCGACTACCTGAGCTTTGGCTTCCAGTACATAAGTTGACATCTCACTCATTTATCCTTCCACCTTTTCCTGCCACTCTTTCTCACTTGCTTATCTCTCGCTCCCACTGCCTCTCCCTCATCCCCCAGTTTTTATTTCCCTCCCAGTAAACTCCCCCATCCGTCTCCTCTCTTGGCCCTCTGCTAATCTACTGTACTGTAAGCTTCATATATACACAGAGTCACAGATAACAGGCTGTAATAAGCTTATCTCATCCACAGCTCAAGCCTTTGCACAAGTCAGTTTTTTAAACTGAAAGCAATGCATGATGAAGTGCATCAACTATTTCTGTACCTTCAGCAGAATTTGTTTGCACAATGTGCATTTTGTTCAGCTCAAAGCTGACTGCAGGAAATAATCTCACATGAACACATTTCTGGTTTTATGTACTGGAGGTCCAGAGAAACTTTCTCATGAACAGAAATCAGTATTTGTATTTAGAAGTTAAGCTACTGAAGTTTGGAATCACTAAGAAATTTCTCTGTTTTTGAAAGAAAAGTGTAAAATGGTAAATTAATCATTAATGTTACAAATTTATATTAAATTTATAATCATTTACTTTTTCATATATGTAAATGCTTAATGGCCCATATTTATAAATCAGCTTACATGATATTTGCTGATCGCTGTCCTCGCTGTAAAAATTATGGCTGGTCATAATATCAAAACGACTTTGTGGGCGACTCTGGTGCAAACTGTAGTTTGTATGTAGGCAAGTTAAGTGGCACATTGTGTTACTTAACTTGAGTTTATTGGAAAATGCTAACTGATCATACTATCACATCCATCTCACTGAGAGAAAAGGAGCTTCACACTGAAACTCATCACTGCAGTGTGCACGAGTCCCCTTAAAGAAGAACACAAACTGAACACAAGCAGAAAAAAGAAGTGGAAGCTTCCGGTGCCAAAGAGCAGCACAACAAATGCATCACAATCCCTACTCTGACAAACAGAGCCCTCACACGCTGTGTCAGCTTCACTTGTACGGATGAAGGGAGTAGTACACACCGTTGTATGAAGGTTTTATTTTTTTGTTCATGGCTTTGCGCGGACAGTTATTTTTGAGCGACATTTTAAGGCTGTAATTAAACACACAAAGGCTGAAAAAAATTCACGAGACTCAATGAACCAGATTTTTGTTTCTTTATTCACGTCAGTGGTTTTCTGTTGTGATCAATCAGCCTCTTTATATGAATAACTTACACCCAGTAACACAATAACAATCCACGTTACACGTTATATATCACGTTATATTAGAAAGAAAACACAATGTGCAAACGAACAAAAAGCCAAGAAATAAGTGTATTTCTACTATGTGACCCCAAACCCATGAGTTTAATGTACAGTGATCACAATGTGGGTAATCAGGAGCATATTCATGAAAGAGGCTGATGAGGCCCTTTGAAGATCAGTGCTTCAGAAAGTTGTTCCTGCTGTTAAAGGTTCTCACCTTCTACGTATAGCAGACATAAAGCCACAGAGAGAGAGATTCTTTTAGCTCTTGTCTCTGCCCCACACACTCCTTAATATCCCATCAGCTTCCATCTGCTGTTCAGCAGAGCTGAGTGGAGTAATTGCAGCGGTTTAATCAAAGCAGCAGAGAACAGCTGAGGGCGCCTGCTGTGACACTGAACAATGTAGTGAATGAAGAACAGAACTATAAGTGAAAGGAGGCTGCAAAGCTGTGTCGAGCATCTATATTAATATGTGACCCTTTTAACCCTACATAGAAAAACAACATGTTAATTAATGCACATGTAAACATTTCTTTGGCTGCACTGTTGGAAGGAAAGAGGATTTGATGTAGAGAACGATGGTTTGCATCACCTGAGGTGGAGGAACGGGGACGAGCAGATACGTGACTAATTGCTGTCATAGTTACATCTGTATATCTGTTGCTTCTCTGGCTGCAGTACAGTGACATCATATAATGTTACTGGTGGTGTGGATCATACTCCAGATAATATCAGTTTATCTTTTTATTGTGATTCATGCACTCAATATATTACATCATATCTATGAGAAAATCCTCCTGTGTAACAGTCTACGTGCTTTCCTGTTAGTTCCTGCTGTAATTAGCTGCTGGGGGGCCCTCATTAAGAGCCAGGCTCTGAGTTCATTAGTGTTTGGCTTGGTTTGCCATGAGGACTGCTGCTGGGGCGTACAGTAGAAATAAGACAATGATGGGCACATGTTTACCGTATACCAGTGAAAATATACACTTCTTTTTATGGCTTTAAAAACGCTTCAACACTTAGTTAAATGTCCTGGAACAACATTTAGATTCTCATTGATAAAATATATTGTGCTTTCACTTCAAATGATTCTCCATTGGTGCCCTTCTGTTTGATTCATAAAGGATGCTGAGCATGAAAACACCTGACTTAAATGGACAGCTTACTCTGAGATCCAGAGATACATATTTTTGCTCTTGCTTGCAGTGGCAGTCATCCGTATCAACTATTTTGGTCTTGGTGCTGATCATTTAGCACTCCACCCTTGGCTATGCTAAGTTACCTGCACATGTCTTTTGGTTGGTAGTTCATTAGGAGGAAACCAGTTCCTATAACACACTCGCTCTCAGCCAAGTGCTTGCTCATAGGGGGTCATTTTGACTGTTGGGTTTTCTCTGTGTTATTGTAGGGTCTTTACCCACAATACAAAGCGCCTTGAGGCGACTGTTTGTTGTGATTTGGTGCTATATAAATAAAATTGAATTGAACTGAATTGAATATAGAACAGACCTCTCCAGGCCAATATCTCCCAAAGTCGCACCAGTTTAGATAAACAGCTCTGCAGATCAGGGGAAGAATTTCACTTTGGGTAACAAAATAAGCTTTAATTGCAGGAGGGTCCTGGGTTCAATTCCAGACAGGTCTCTACTCTGTGAAGTTTGCATGTTCTCATCACGCTTGTGTGGGTTTTCTCCAGGAGCTGCGGTTCCATCAAAAACATTCCAGTTTAACCCTGCAAATCTTAGCTCAGGTTTCTTAATGAGTTCCATGTCCTGGTTGAATAAGCAGTCCCTTTAAGCATGTTCCAGGAATCTGTCACTTATATGCATGTGACAAATCTCAAATCAGCTCATAAAGATGGTGCCAGCATAGTGATTTCCTCTTATAATGTCACCATGTATGAGGGCTTAGTCAGAACACCCATACAGTAGATGCCAATAAAGCTCAGTTTGTCAAGCAGGAAGCCCATATATCAAACAGCTACTGCAGGGGCCTGGGTTTGAGTCTGCCCTGGGCCAATCCCTTCCCACTTTCTCACTGCTGTCCTGTCTGCTCTACTATCCTGTCAGAAAATGCCAATGGTGCAAAAGCAAACCATTTGGAAGATGATTGTAGAGGAACTTTAAATCAACATCTTATTATTTGTGTTGGGTTGACAAAGAAATCTGAACATGTAGCTTGGCCATGTGACTGTGAAGGAGGAAAAACAAAGGTCCTCACTGGTTTATGCATCCCAGACTGTAAATATGCAGAGGTTCAATCAAACACACCAAGTCTTGACTTTGCCTAATGATATGATCATGTCAGCATCAGAGGAGTTTTTTTTTTTTATCTATTATAACTGTTGATGGTTTTCTTTATTCATACTTCGAATAGAGAATTTAATGACCCAGTTTATCCATAAACATCCAGCCGTTCTCATTATCAGATGATAATATGATTTGTCAAAGCTGCAGGCATCACTGGTTTAGTTCAGTTTGATTTATATAGCAACAGGTCACAACAACCCAGTTAACCCAGTGTGACAGAGATCCCCAATAACCAGATGATCTTCTGAGAACAATTAAGTTCAATTCAATTTTATTTATATAGCCCCAAATCACAACAAACAGTCGCCTCAAAGCGCTTTGTATTGTGGGTAAAGACCCTACAATAATACAGAGAAAACCCAACAGTCAAAACGACCCCCTATGAGCAAGCACTTGGCGACAGTGGGAAGGAAAAAGTCCCTTTTAACAGGAAGAAACCTCCAGCAGAACCAGGCTCAGGGAGGGGCAGTCATCTGCTGCGACCGGTTGGGGCTGAGGGGAGAGAGACAGGACAAAAGACATGCTGTGGAAGAGAGGCAGAGATTAATAATAATGATTAAATACAGAGTGAAGTATAAACAAGTAAATAAGGTGAATGAGAAGAATCAGTGCATTATGGGACCCCCCCCCCCCCAGCAGCCTAGGCCTATAGCAGCATAACTAAGGGAGGGTTCAGGGTCACCTGATCCAGCCCTAACTATAAGCTTGATCAAAAAGGAAAGTTTTAAGCCTAATCTTAAAAATAGAGAGGGTGTCTGTCTCCTGAATCCAAGCTGGGAGCTGGTTCCACAGAAGAGGGGCCTGAAAGCTGAAGGCTCTGCCTCCCATTCTACTCTGAAGTATCCTAGGAACCACAAGTAAGCCAGCAGTCTGAGAATGAAGTGCTCTATTGGGGTGATACGGTACTATGAGGTCTTTGAGATAAGATGGGGCCTGATTATTCAAGACCTTGTATGTTAGGAGAAGGATTTTAAATTCTATTCTAGATTTAACAGGGAGCCAATGAAGAGAAGCCAATATGGGAGAAATCTGCTCTCTCGTTCTAGTCCCTGTCAGTACTCTAGCTGCAGCATTTTGGATCAGCTGAAGGCTTTTCAGGGAGCTTTTAGGACAGCCTGATAATAATGAATTACGTATGTCTTTTGTCCTGTCTCTCTCCACTCAGCCCCAACCGGTCACAGCAGATGACTGCCCCTCCCTGAGCCTGGTTCTGCTGGAGGTTTCTTCCTGTTAAAAGGGAGTTTTTCCTTCCCACCGTCAACAAGTGCTTGCTCATAGGGGGTCATTTTGACTGTTGGGTTTTCTCTGTGTTATTGTAGGGTCTTTACCCACAGTACAAAGCGCCTTGAGGTGAGTGTTTGTTGTGATTTGGCGCTATATAAATAAAATTGAATTGAATTCAATAGTCCAGCCTAGAAGTAATAAGTGCATGAATTAGCTTTTCAGCATCAATGTAAGAAAGGATGTTTCTAATTTTAGAAATATTGCGCAAATGCTTCCTTTTAACAGGAAGAGACTTCCGGCAGAGTCAGGCACAGGGAGGGGAAGTCATCTTCTTCAACCTATTCAAGGGATGGACACAAGATATCATTTGATACTGGTGCCCAAGGTGGTGCCCACTTTCAACTCGCCTTAAACGAAACATTTTGTTGTTGCCTTCAAACACACTGTGTAAATGCCATTTGTCATTATCTCAAAGGGTTGATGGTATGTTATGGAGCCAACATCAAAGGACAGCAGAGCAGCAGTATCTGATGTGTGACTCACACTGTTTGTATGGCCTGATATTGTAAATTGAGGGGTGGCTGTTGGAAGTATTCCAGATGAACCTCCAACATTTTCCTTCTCAAAATGTGGAAATATCCAAACATATTTGGGATGGCAACTTTCATGCTGATAGATGAGACAGTAATATGAAACAATGGCTTCAAAGCAAAATGCTCCACAGGTGATCTTCATAATGGACTGCACCACAGTGACAACATTCTGCCATCGATACCTGTTCAATATCACATTTTTGGGATGATTTTATGTCAAATGGGAGCTGCTGAGCTCACAAAGACTGCTATCCATTTAATCTGGTTTTGAATCATTGCTTTAATTTTTCCTTTTAGACACAGCATGTCAATAATTCTCTTTAATCAATGATCCCTGTATGCCATTTACAAAGTGCTCAAATAATTAACTCTCTCTGCTTTCTCAACTCCCTCGAATCATTTTCTGAATCTTCTATCATCTGCCCTCTTCACCTCAATTTCTTTGATTCCAAATTTTCTTTCTTACATTTATCTCTCTCATCTGTTCTTTACTTTCCCCTCTATTTCTGGTTCTATTATCTGTCCTTGTTCTTCTACCCACCCTCTGTACTCCCCCAATACTCCACTTACCTCTCCTCTTTCTTTAGTTGTCCATGGAGGACACTACTTCCATTCTGCCTCGTCTCAAGAGGAAGTCCACCAACGCCTATGGGATCGGTGCTCTGGCTAAGTCCTCTCTGTCAGGTGTGTCAGGTGTGTGTCTGTGCTGCTAGATGGTAAAACAGCCCCCATGTTGCCTCCACATGCTCCACAGTGGGTCTAGAGTGAAGTTGTTGTTGAGCTCTGACAGGGTCTGTCCTTCCCTGCTGTGTAAAAGATAATTTTTGGTTTCTTCTTGCGTGTTATTCACATGATTGTTCGGTCACACACGAGTGCAGCAGCCAAGTGATCCATGTGTGGTTTGGTTTAACGGAAACATCCCAACAGAAACAGCAATGTCTGACAGCATAAATGAGGGGAAATGGACTGTGTGAAGTATAATCCCTGTAATCTGTCATTTTCCCCCAAATTAGTAATGACTTTGACTTAATTTGAAATCTTTGTGTTCATTTATATAAGGTAACCAAACCATTCATTCCTCTTTGCAGAATGGAGATTTTTCCCTTTTGCAAACTTTTCTCAGAGGATGATGAAGCAGTGGCAATCACACTGGTTGAGCTGGAGGGTGGAAGGTCATGGGTTTCATTTATAAGAAATCAAGTTTGTTTTATAACAAAACAAGTTTGGAAATGTAATCAGGCCATGTGTGAAAATTTACTCTGTAATATGAAAAAAGTTGTTTAACTGTTCAAAGAACGTTTAAGCAGTAACCTGTGTCCTAATAAAGTGTTGGACAAACCCAAACCAAAATGATAAACCACCAAACCACCCCTCATAAATAACATTTAAGGGTAACCAGCACAACATGTCCCCATCAACCCTGTGATTTTCAGTGCCTTAGTCCTTGTATCAGCACCAATGAAGTAGAGTTAGCTTACCATCCAAAATCCAAACAGCTGAACTAATATTTGAGCTGATTTAAATGTGGTCAGTCTGTCCTTCAAGGATGTCTCCTTGTGAACATGTCCACAGCTCCCGGCAAATTTTTTTAACTATAGCAACAATAGTCATCTCAAGGTGCTTTACAAAGAGACTGCAATGATAGAGAAAGAACCCCAACTATCAGATCCTCCCCTCTTAATGGGAAGAGACCCTCTCACAGAACCAGGTTCAGGGAGCAGCAGCCATCTGCCTCAGCTGATTAGGGTGTGAGGGGAAAGTGTAGAGAGAAGAATCACTAATGTGAGTTTTAGAGCAAGACTTTCAAGGAGAGATCTAAAAATTATTAGCTGTGCTGGAGGCAGTCCAGAGATGTACCTGGAGAAGACCTTGAAACGGATACAGGCCAAAGTGCAACCAGACTGTTGTTAGCCTTCTACACTTACAGAATGGTTTATGGCACCTTGATTGCCTACAAAGATATTTACGAAGACGTGAACGTTGTTATGCTTTCATTACACTGAAAACACAAAGGCCTGACCAAACTCAAGCCAAGCAAGTTACAATTACACATCTCACATCTCAAATGCTCTTTGTTGAGTTAAACTTTGGTTTAAGTTTAACTTTGGTTTAAGTTAAACTGTGGTTTAAGTTCAATTCTGGCTTAAGTTAAATTCTGGTTTAAGTTAAACTGTGGCTTAAATTAAACTTTATTTTAAGTTAAACTGTGGTTTAAGTTAACCTGTGGTTTAAGTTAAACAACTCTGGTTTAAGTTAAACTGTGGTTTAGATTAACCTGTGGTTTAAGTTAAACTCTGGGTTAAGTTAAACTCTGGTTTTCCCTCCAGAGCAGCCTCTGAGATCTGTTTGTCCTATTAAATCTCTGCTCTGCTTTAGTTTCTGCACTGCTTGCAGGCCAAAGAATCACCTGTCACACTTGAAGAAAACATGCTAATTATCTTTTCAACTTTGCCATAAATGGCAGATTTTGTAAATGAAAGCTTGATTTAACAAACAACTTCACTCGAGCAGGAGGAGGAGGAGCTTGGAACCAACATGGCCGCCCCTGTGGGTGCCCCTTTCTTTATCACTCCCTACTTTCCCCTCTCTTCCACTGATATCAACAGCTGACGTCAATGACGGACACATTTCAGAGTCATTGATGGAAATTCAATCAGATCTTTGATTTCAAAGAAACTAAAGTAAGTCAGACTGCTTACTTTACCCACTGAAGCATCTCCACAGGCGTGTTGGGAAATGTAGTGTATTTGTAACGTGGCAGTGCTGCTGGTGGTGGTGTTGGTTTGTGACTCTTGTTCAGTGTCGTGGCTGGTGCCTCTTTTGTGCTCTCTCTTGTCTTGTGCTTCAAAGTGTAGTGCTCTTTGTTGTCCGAGTGCAGCACCTCAGAGTGTTTATGTAAAAAAGTGTTTCTGCTGTGTCTGGTGCACTTTAAATACATCTGCTGGTATCTTTTAAAAGTGTACAGAATTATATTTTTGAGCCTTTGAATAGCCAAGACCCCAACACCCTCCCTCATCCTTCATCCCCATTCTTTCCACTCCTATTTCCATCCCCAATTAGGCTCTGCAGGGAGTGTTTGATTTTCAAATGAGATTGGCTCTCTTTGTCTAAGGGGAAAAGTGTTTCTATTTTTAGCCCCGCCTGTAACGTGCCCCACGGACTTGGGGGAGCAATTTCCAAAGCTCTGTCTTTGTTTATTCATGCCTGCTTGATTTGAATTTAATTTTTTAATCGATCAGCCTCTCTGTACCCATTTCAGTCAGTGAATATGTTCCCAGTTTGAATCCTATATTTGCATCTTAATTGGGCAGAGATTTGCCGGTGGACCCGTCTCACTGTTCTGTTTACTCCCGAGGATTATTCTTCTGCCTCTCTTCGTCTCCGTAACACCTCTTTAATCACGTAAAGTCTAATGAACCTCATTTATTCTGTTTACAAGGAGATGAGCAACAGCTTTAATTATGAATTAATTATTAATGTGGGAGCATCAGCATTTCACTTGACATCCTTTTTTTGGTAAAATCAGCAAACTTTAAGAAGCACACAGGCAACCATGATGACCTCTGACCTGATCAAAGAGTAGGCATAAGTTCTATAAAAAAGAAGATTTAGCAGCAAATGGAGAGAATTACATGATACAAACATTTATCTTTGTATCTGGTCAATAGGCCATCTTATTAATTTTCAAATAATTTTAGGAAGAAAGAGCGGAACATGCTTCTGCTGCAGTTCGTGCGACCTCGACGTGACCTTTACATGCTCAGTTCCCCATTTTATCAAATTATTACATATTGGTGCTGCAGGCTCATTGTGTAGAGTCATGGTTTCGTTATAGAAGAGAAAACTAATGAAATGGGAAAAAGAAGCCTGGCTCTAATTCTGGGATAGTGTTTGAACATAAATTAAGAGAATATTAAGAAAAATAAGTAACTATATATCCAATTCCATTCCTACTAATCACTCTAGTACAAAGTAACAACAAGAGCAGCATAACCACCCATTTAACAGACTTGTGGCACATTGGAAGACTTTTAAAGGCATGAATAACGACACTGAACGCACAGGTTTTAAATCAGAAACATGGCTGACTTGTTCATCTTGTATAAGATGTGTTAAGTTCTGTGGAGAACTGAAAGCACCTCGGCAAACCGTGGTGGTTGTTGGGAAAATGAAAACGTTAAATGATGATTGATTTTTTAGGATCTGTGAGGGCACACCGCTCTGGCTACAAGAATTGATGCTGTCTGGTTACTCAGGCCTGGAGACGCCACAGGTTGGAAGATGTGGTTGGTGAGTGGTTGCCAGCAGGTGCTGGAAGCTGCCAGAGGACTCACACACCAAACTCAGTCAGTCTCATACTGAATCACATTGTAATCATTGCAATGAGCGTCACAGTCACTATTCTGCACCCCGACCCCTAGCACGTTTCTCCTGAGGAAGGCCTACTGTAATAACAAAAGGCCTGTGAAGACTGAATGCTTCGCTTCTGAGACAAGGTCGGTGTGATTTGAAGTCGCCCAAAGGATCGAACAACAATGCTGTGATGCGTATGGCTGAGGCTAGTCCTCATTGGCCAAGTTTAAATGTCTTTGTTCACCAGATCTCCTTTGGACCCACAAATACAGCCATACTCATTCAGTGTTTTTATAGAAATAAACATAAATAGGTGCCATGTTGCTGTCATAAAGTCATGTATGAATTCATCCATGCAGCACATTTATTACCCAGCTAACATTTCCTATCATAATCGCAGGTATCAACCAGACCCTCTACATGACAGTTTCTCATTCTACTCCCCCCCATGAGCCTCAGGTGGAGGTGTAGTCAATTTCAGAGGCCAGAAGTAGTTTTGACAGAGTTTGTGTGTGTGTGTGTATGTGTGTGCGTGCGTGTCTGGTGTGTGTTGCTGGTCTGCTCCTCTGGCTCCCCTCATACTCCTGAAGGTGTGACTCGCTCCATGAAGGACAAGGTGACCAAGCCCACTGCCATGGCCCAGGGTCGGGTGGCCCACATGATAGAGTGGCAGAGCTGGGGCAAACCATCTGCGGGACCACTAGGGGGTGCAGGACATACCAACCTGCAGAGGGAAAAGGAGAGGAGGATGGAGAACGACGCCTACAGTGATCTTAGCGATGGCGAGAAGGAGGCTCGCTTTGCTGCAGGTGAGGATACACCTGCGTACTGAATATGCTACAGTAATGCTTCGGTTACATTGGAGACCGCAGCACAACCAAAATTATTGCAACTGTGTGCAGTGAACTTTAGGTTGCCTTTGAAATGGTTGTTTCAAAGACAGGCACCAGGGCTGGTTGCTGGTTGCTGGTTGCTGTCTTCAAGCAACTTTGGTGCATCAAGACGGTGAAACAATAACAATAAGATGGAGTCAGTTTGCTGATAAATTATGATTGACCGAAGTCAAGGTGGTAGTTACATGTAATTTATTTCTGATAATACAGAAAACTGCAAATCTGTTGCCATCTTCATACAAATTAATTCATATTAAACATAAATTCACCTTAACTACTCACATTCAGCCAAAATAGGTTGGAAACAGAACTTGAGAAATTCCTCCACAAATAGTGACAGTGAGTTGCTGCAGCATGGGAATGTATCTGCAAAATGACATATAGGAATACAACCAGTTGGCAACCAGCTGAGTCGAGTCCCGTATTGTGAGTTTTGCTCTGTGCAGACTGACTCAGATTGATTGCAACATGTTGGCAATCTGTCTGCATTTATAAATTAGAGCGCAATTATTTGCAAGCCTTCACAAATCTGTCTGATGGTGGTTGCACTAAGTCAGAGTCAGACCACAATTGTTTGGAGACAAGTTGCCTCCCACCTGGAGACCTGTGCAATCACCATGCAATCCTACATGTTTGCTCAGAGTTAGAGAGTGTCGTATGATCAACTCTGGTGTGTGCCATAATGAGTATAGAAATATAAGGTTACACTTTATAGTAAACATCAGTAAGAAACAGTAAACTGGTGGTTTTAAAAACAGCACAGAAAGTCTATGGGAAAACAGGCCTCTGCCTTCCTGATGAAATGATGCTCTCAGGAGCTGCTTTCAACTCATATTATTATAACTTAGTGTTTATTTTTTACCTATCGATTAGAGTCATAAAGGATGACAAAGCATGGCTACTGTGATTGACAAGTTGTTACTCTGAGGTTGGTTTCAAAGTCAAGGCTTTAACATGGGACTCGTTCATAAATGTTTCTAACCTTTTTTTAGATGCCAGGTTAGATTGATGGTGAGAATCACATAAATACAAAAGATTTGCTAAACTTTACAAATATTTGGCAGTTGCTCTCAGATCATTACTGCTATTTGGTAAACAAGAAAAGTCTGAAATGTTATCAGGAGACCTTGTGTTGCTTTAGAAAATTAAACATTCATCAGGTATGAAGTGATATTTAGCTGAGCTGTCACTGGCCCTGAAGTAATTGATGACTCTGACTCTTGCAGAACTCTCTTATAAAAGCTAAAAATGTGGTGATGCACTTTCTTCCAACACTAGTGTAATAACTGGTGTTGTTTACACATTCATTTGTCTACAACAAGTAGACTTTTCCCACTTGAAATAAGCACTCAGTATTCTCCTCCAATCCAAAACAAAGCTGCTGTTTATCCATATTAATGACTATTGTTACCGCCTTTGTTTGTGCCATTAATTAACATGTGTATGTGGCACCAGAGCAGAGACTGGGATTTGTTTCATCCCCTCCATCTCTAATTATGTTTTAGTGAGTTAGGGGAGCTTTCCACTCTTAATACTTTTCCTCCACCTTCAGGCATTATGCAGCAATTTGCAATCTCTGAGGCAACTCTGTTTGGTTGGAACTCGATGGATGGGGAGAGCATGGGAGCTGGCTCCAACCAGGGCAGTGTCGCCCACCTGAGTGAGGTCAACCAGGAGAGCATCACCAGCAGAGGTCAGTACTACTGTACTGTATATTTGGTGACTAAGTTTAGCTATTTTTTGTCCAGTGTTCAGTCGCTACACTAAAGTTAATATCACTGGTCATCAATGATTTTGCTACCTGGAGAAAAATACCTGATATAAGGCATTTCAGGGATGCTGATTCTGAATCTATAATCAGAATTTCTCTAGCATGTCAGGTTCTTGAGTTATGCACATGTCAATATTTAGCTAATGCATTGCTGTACTGGCGCTTCTCACACAAATGTAGAGTGTGCTAAGATTTTCTAATTGCGAAACTGAACAGAATTTAGCAATAATTTGGGTGATTTTGGTGCTGAATCCAAATATGGTCATTAAAATTCAATCAGCTGAAGTTTAACTGCCAACATTGAGGATCAACAATGCCAGAAATTTCTTCTAGTGACTGCTGTGATGTGTCAGTAGATGAAAACAAAGTGTTAGCGCTACATGGAATCGTGTTTCTGGGGCGGTCCAGAGTGATGCCAAGCTTAAAGCTGGGATCTTTGATGGACCCCGAGTCCGTGAGCTCATCAGAGACAAAGACTCTCCATCTAAGCTCAGACCCCTTGAACTAAGAGCATGGGAATCATTTGTTCAGGTGGGACAGAATTTCTTGGGCAACCACAAACTATGAAGAACTAGTTGACGACGTGCTCGCATCATTCAAACGTGGGCTGCAGATTCTCTGAAGATTAATTTCCTTCACTCTCATCTTGACTTCTTTCCACCCAGTTTGGGTGATGTGAGCGATGAGCACGGTGAAAGGTTCCATCAACATATCTCTGAGATGGAGACCAGGCACCAGGGGGGCTGCAACTCAAACATGATGGTGACTATTGCTGCTTTCTACAGCTTCAGACTTGATGAAGCACAAGAGGAAGTGTTTGGCACACTTTTGAACTGCTTAGGCAGACTAACTGTGGACTGTATTAGTTTGAAAGTCCTCATATGATTGATTTTGATATCTGGTTTTGAGATATTTTTTGGCAGTTTTCCAGTGGAGATAGGCAGGGAGGAGAAATGGGGCACGACACACGGCAGATGGCAACAGGCCGGGACTCGAACCTGCGCCGGCCGCAAAGCGGCATACGTTATCCCCTGCTCACACCCTGAGCTATCCTGGTGCCCCTTCTGTGTCTTTTTTTGTGTGTTCATGGTGTACTTTTCTAATAAAATTATTGACGTTGAGTTTGGTGATTGGCATTTATTGGCATAGATACGTAACTCAAGATCCTGACGTGCCAGAGAAATTCTGTTTGCATATTTGGAATCAGCGTACCCGCATTAGTACACATCAGGTGTTTTTCCTCAGATAGCAGACAAAAAGAGTTTTTTGTTGACCAGTGTATTGACTCGGTGTGTGACTTTGCAAAAACAATGTCGGACTCTGTAGTTTTCTCTGGGCCCGTCCCCAATCAGACCCGGAGCGACATGTTTAGCCGCATGTTCTCCTTGAATCGCTGGCTGTCGGAGTGGTGTCCAAAAAACAACGTGGGCTTCATTGATAATTGGGAAAGTTTCTGGGGAAAACCTGGTCTTGTTAGGAGAGACGGCATCCATCCCACTTTGGATGGAGCAGCTCTCATTTCTAGGAATCTGGCCAAATTTATCAACCCTCCTAAAACCTGACTGCCCAGGGTTGAGACCAGGAAGCAGAGTTGCAGTCTTACACGCCTCTCTGCAGCTTCTCTCCTCCTGCCATCCCCCCAAAACCCCATCCCCATAGAGACGGTGCCTGCTCCCAGACCACCAAAAAACAAACCTAAAATCAGCAGAAAACTATTTAAACATAAAAATTCAAAAACAATAAAGAATATAGTTTCATCAACTGCACAAAAGAATAAAACAATTAAATGTGGATTATTAAACATTAGGTCTCTCTCTTCCAAGTCCCTGTTAGTAAATGATTTAATAATTGATCAACATATTGATTTATTGTGCCTTACAGAAACCTGGTTACAGCAGGATGAATATGTTAGTTTAAATGAATCAACACCCCCGAGTCACACTAACTGTCAGAATGCTCGAAGCACAGGTCGAGGAGGAGGCGTAGCTGCAATCTTAAATTCCAGCTTAGTGATTAATCAGAGACCCAGACAGAGTTTTAATTCTTTTGAAAGCCTGACTCTTGGTCTTGCCCACTCTAATTGGGAAATTCAAAAACCTGTTTTATTTGTTATTATCTATCGTCCACCTGGTCCTTACTCAGAGTTTCTGTCTGATTTCTCAGACTTTTTATCTGATTTAGTGCTCAGTTCAGATAAAATCATTATAGTGGGTGATTTTAACATCCATGTAGATGCTGAAAATGACAGCCTCAACACTGCATTTAATCTATTATTAGATTCAATTGGCTTCTGTCAAAATGTAAAGGAGCCCACCCACCACTTTAATCATACTCTGGATCTTGTCCTGACATATGGCATTGAAACTGAAGACCTAACAGTATTCCCTGAAAGCCCCCTCCTGTCTGATCATTTCTTAGTAACATTTACATTTACTTTAATGGATTACACAGCAGTGGAGAATAAGTTTTATTACAGTAGGAGTCTTTGTGAAAGTGCTGTAACTAAGTTTAAGGATCTAATTCCTTCATTATTCTGCTCTTCAGTGCCATGTGCCAACACAGTGCAGAGCAGCTACCTAAACTCTGCTCCCACTGAGGTAGATTATCTCATCGATAGTTTTACATCCTCATTCCGTACGACTTTGGATACTGTGGCTCCTCTGAAAAGGAAAGCCTCAAATCAGAAGTGCCTGACTCCGTGGTATAATTCACAAACACGCAGCTTAAAGCAGATAACCCGTAAGCTGGAGAGGGAATGGCGTCTCACTAAAGTAGAAGATACTCATTTAGCCTGGAAAAAGAGTTTGTTGCTCTATAAAAGAGCCCTCCATAAAGCTAGGACATCTTACTATTCATCATTAATTGAAGAAAATAAGAACAACCCCAGGTTTCTTTTCAGCACTGTAGCCAGGCTGACAAAGAGTCAGAGCTCTGTAGAGCCCAGTATTCCTTTCACTTTAACTAGTAATGACTTCATGGATTTCTTGTGCAAGAGTTTCAAACATGTCTCATGCTCACTCACATCACTGTGAGTCCTTTTGCAACTTAAAAAAAGAGCCCTGTCAGTGCATTTCCAAGCCAGCTGTAAAGGACTTTTGGAGGGCAGGCACACAGCTGCACATGTCTGCCTTTCATTCTGACCGGGCACTTACTCAGTAACTTCCAAATGACAAATCCAGATGACAGCCTGCCAGTTCTGAAATATTGGAGCACATTCTGATAGGGTTTCATGTCTGTACCCAAAAAGAGCTGTGTGCAGCAAAGAAGGAAACCAATGCATGAAAAGTTTAGAGGATTTTGCACTTGGTTTAATTAAAGAAACAATGTTGGCAACTCATATGCTGATTTGTGTTTGAGCCTCTGGTGGTAAGACATTAGCTGGATGATGGAGAAGTGAAGAGACTAATTTGCTCAGGCAGAATTAGAATGCCCATTCTGGACTCACAGGAATGACCATATATCCTCGTAAAAATACCCACAGAACAAGCAGTTCTGTGGGTATTTTTCCATATTTTTTGTCACTAAAGTAACAAACTGACATTAATTTGTAAGCTTTGTCATTACCTGCACACAGAGTAACTGTAAACTGTTCTCGCTGGTGTTTAGTAAAGCAGAGCGCTGTCCAAGCCCTGAGGAACCCTGTAGGTTAGCACAAGGACTCAGCCCCGCTCTCATTAACACCACCATATGGGCTCAGCTCAGTGCTTTATCTACCATGCAGCATCAACACACACACGTGCAGTGGGTACACACAGAGCGACGGTTAAACAGCTACTTCATGTCCACATTAGGACTGCACCCCTCCATGGCTTTGCTCTGTAGATAAGCTAATCACACCACTGATAAAGTTATTACAGTATGCTGTTGCTGGCTGAGGTCAGGTTTAACCCTGTGTGGGTGTGGCCTGTAGACCTATTTATCCATTAGATAAACACTAATGGCCCTCCCTTCAGTCCAGAGCTGTAATATTGGATAGATATAAGTTTCCTTTGATTGCTGGATGTAGCTCTAGAAAGAAAATAGTTCCTGCGTGATACAGATCACACCAAGGATTGAAGAGACATTGCTACTGACTTACCAAAAGTACTTTATCCATCAGAAGGTCCGGTGAGACCATCATTTCTGCAGCTGAAAACTCATAGCAAACCAATCCAAACTGATAAACAGCACTACAGGAAAGAGGAAATACATACGTTTGATTTGAGGGTGAGCTGTACCTTAAACGATGCTCCTCACGGCTAAAAAGTTCAGAGTATGCTTTAAGTTATGTACCTTTGGTGTCCAAACCACCTGTCTCAGTAAAATCTTTAGCTTTAACCATGACATGCTGTTCATATTCTATACCTTCACAGTATAGTTCAGAAATTCCCTTTTAATAAGATTCTGCAATGAATGTTGAACTGCTACTTCTATATGGAATGTATTAATAGCCTGTGTTAATAAGTTGATGATTAATCCTGATTAATGTTTGAGAAAGCAGGGAAAGTCGCTTTGTAGAAAAACATTTATTATCATGCAATATCAGGTCCAGTTTACCAAAGACATGAAAGCATAACAGCTTCATAAGAGATTCATATTTTATTGAAAGTGAAAACAGGAAGATCATTCTGGAACTGATTTATTATACGTCCTCACGTCTAATTTGCTGATTTTCTTGGCACTACAAGTCCCACTTTATGCACACATTCATGCAGCACTTTATTTTATACACTTGCAGCACTTTATCTGCCTCACATGCATGGCCACTTTAGAATCACCAATTAACCTAACATGTGTCTTCGCACTGTGGGAGGAGGCCAGAGTACCCAGAGAAAACCCACTCCAGGTGCTGCCATCCCTCCCGTGGTGTTTTACTACTTCACTGTTACGAGATTCCCCCACGACTTTCAAAGATCAGCAGGTGCCCGTTCCTGTGGGAACCTCGGCAAATGTGGTGGGAACACAGAACACAGCTCTCATGACACTGTCAAGCTCCCCCTTGAACTCTGTCCCAGAATAAAATACATGCATGTAGAGTTTCCCAGTTTTCCCTAAGATCACCATTTTACCTGATTTGATCAAACTGGTGGGGCTAAAATCTGTATTTTGAGACATTTTAGAAAATAAATCGCTGAATTTCAGGCAAAATGGATGAAATTCAGGGTATTTTTGCTGCTGTCAAGTTTTACCCAAACAGGATGTAAGGTTATCAGTTTGGGGGAAAATGTTGGGGTGAATCTGTACCTGAAATTACGTGATTCTGCCTCAACAACATTAGGATCAAAATACTGATAAATATGTATTTTTGAACTGAGTAGGGGTTTCAGGCATTAAAGGTTTTGTTTAACTGCTTTTCGCTTTAACAACTTACAAGTGTAACAGTCTGCTAACATATGCTAAACTTTACCTTGTGCAGAATAAAAAAACACATAATTGAAAGCCCCCCCCCCACCCCCATCCTTGCATCATCTTCCCTGTCTGAGCTTTCCTCTCTAACACCTACCATCTGTCTGTGCTTACCTGCACAGACCAGGTGCTCCATCACTCCTCTGCGGATGTCTGGCCTCACACCTACGTCTCACAGGGCCTGTACTGCCTCTCGTCTTCTGACGCCTGGGACCCAATCACCAGCCAGCCCTCGGGCGTGGCCTCGCCTGCTGCGGGCTCCTACATCATGGCTGCTGGTGATGATTTATTATCCTCTCTTAGAGGCTTTAAGCACCAGACTGTGTTTCTGAGCACTGAGTGTCTTTTGGCTGTTGCAGGTGGCAGCAATGAAGCAGGAGGCACACCTGGTGAGAGCTATGAGGGGACGGTAGGCAGTTACCTTCAGCAGCACCATGTTCAACTCGCCCTGCAGCAGCAGAGTCAACTCCAACAGCTCCAACAGCTTCATCACTACCAGCAGCAGCAGCTTCTGCAGTACCAACAACAGCAGCAGGTCTGTTCACAGAACTGGTCCTCTTTAAAGGGACTGGCATTGTTTCACCACAGCAGCAGATGCAGATGTGAGGGGAAAGAACATACATGAAACATGGATGTAGCCACTGCTAAGTCGATCCTTGAGTTCAGCTTTTTGGTTGTCACCAATTTGCTGTTTTAAATAAATTTAACAAAGTGCGGAACAGGCCAGAAAAAAAACAAAACTGGTCAATCACAAGTTAGCCACGCCCAGATCCCTGGTTTATCAACTATTTTAATTTAAATGGGGCCATAATTTACAAAATGAACATCATGTTTATTAAATAAGACTTGAATTAATAAAATAAGCCCACTAGAAAAGCATTTACAGAGGCTATAAATGAAGTGAGAATCAGGGTCATTTCCCAAAGATTTCTATACAATCAGTGTTACTCCACCTGGTGATGTCGCCCCCTGGTGGCCATTACAAAGTGCTCAGGTTGGCTTTATTTTCAGACCCCGAGGCTTTTCATCTTTCATGTATAGTCTGGATGAAAGCAGTTCATGCTGGCTGAACTAACAAAGTGAAGCAGCAGTGGGCTTGGTGAGATTTTACAGCAGCTCCTGGGAGGAGCGCCTCAAAATGGAAAACACAAACAGCTGATTCAAAGTTACATATAACTGTGACACTAACATCATACAGCCTCAGGTCTGCTGTCTTATTAAATCCATACACCACGTTTCTGCTCCCATAACATTTGCATTTGCTACCCTTGTTTAAGGCTTTTATGGAGACAGTTTGAATGTTATTGATGTAAATCAGCTGCTGACTTTCAGCTCTCAGTCTGCTGGAAGGTTTTCTGCAAATGAAGTGAGTCATGGCGGACTGTGACACCCTGAGACTTTGTTGGCTGCTCTTGCATTGGTGCATTTTCAGAGCTCATTAAATAACTGTGAGTTATGGAATACATACTTGAGAAGGTCAGGGACTGTGTCTTAGAAAAGGTGTACTGATCCGAAAACACAATGGAAATGAGCTTGTTAGCTTTACTGTGTGTATTATATGGCTTCCCTGGAGTAGGAGACTATTGAACGCATTACATTTAGAATAAAGTCTTCCAGTCAAGACATTTCCCACCGTTCCCTGCAGCATCCTCTCTGACTCATGATTTAAAGAGGTTTTAAAATTTGAAGTCAGACTACAAGAAAGTGAAAAATACTAGAATATGTCTCCTTCCTCCTCCTGCACAAGCCCCTGGGATAAATGTTGGAAGAATAGAGCAGCCTGGTCTTTTGTTTGGCGATGTGTGTGTGTGTGTGTGTGTGTGTGTGTTACAGTACTGCACTGTGCATTGTTCAAATGTCAGGAGCGGTTGGTTGTAGGTGTTTTTAGTGGGAGGCAATTTTATTGTTGCAGAGAAGTTTCATAAACTGTTGATCTGGGGTACATATTAACAGCCACACCCTAAATATTCTTTCTTACTGCTTCTTCTCTTCACAGTCCATGGAGCACAGGCTACACAGTGCCTCCCATTCCCTCCAAGCCACTCCCAACAGCACCATCCACAGCCTCGGTCCACCCACTCACCCTCGGCTAGCTGACCTGTGGGGAGCAGCGCAGGTTGAGGCACATCAGGTAGGAGCTCGCCTGCTGAATCCAAATGCTCGGATTACAGAGCTCGCAGCCTCAGTGGTGGTTTAATATGTTCTGACAGAGCGACTGTGACAGTTTTCAAGGATGCAGGGGGGCATGACTTGCACCCCTGCACACGCAGTCACAAGGATATCTTCTGTCAAGATTACAGAGTCACTGAGTCCATGCAGTCATAACCATGACAGCATGTCTAGTTTTAGCTGGAAGATAAGCTTTATGTTGTTTGGTCACATTTAAAGGTAAAGGTTTAATAGTTTTTGCATTTTTTTCATGCTTAATTTTGATATCTGCTATTTCTTTGTCTTATGAATTTGGCTTTGTTTATATCAGCAGGCCTATTTAGCAGACATCTGTAGAGCAGTGAAAGATGAACTGCCAGGGAAGTCTGCAAGGTAGGAGACAGGCTGGAGGTCTGCATGGAGCACTCAGCATGACTGCCTGAAATGGATTTGATGAGTTTTGAAAGGAGACATCTGTAAATCAGCCTGCTCGTCAGAGTGGCATGTCACAAGGTCTTCGAGTTCCGCCGCTTGGATTCGGCATCTGTATCTGTTGCACCCAGCTAAAGTGTATGTTTTTCCTCTTTGACGTCCTGCAGAGGACAATCGTGCTGGGTTGGGTTAGGAGAGCTCATAATCTGCTTGCCTGTCTTCCTTTCTTCTTTTATTTTATTTGTCTGTTAATGTTGCCTGTTATTAGGGATTTCTGGAGCCCGAGACAAGAATGGATCACAGTCCATGTTTAAATTACATGTTTAAATATCAGTGACCTGTTGAATGCTATCCAGTTTAAACTAAGCACAAAAAGCCTTTCAGTCAGCAAATGTAACCGGTTGCAGGTGGAGATCGTTGGGCAGCTGAATACACAGATGGCTGAAATGGTCGGAGGCGTGGTGGAGACGGTTGGAGAGGAGCCAGAGCCCGAGTCTGAAGACTTCCCTGAACAGTATGAAGCGGAAGAGGAGGAGCTAACGAAGGTAACTTTAAGTACTAAAAACTGCAGTTCCTCAAATGGCCACTTGAGGCTGGCTCAGAAAGTAGGCCAATCCCACTGGTTTTTGGAGCTCTGAACCTGGCTTTATGGTCACCGCTAAGTTTTTTCTTCTTTTTTTGGAACTTGGAAGTCATCAGCTCAAAGTAGCTGCTTGCATTCATAAACCGCACTGCAGCTGTCTGGACACCTGATAAACGAAGCAGCTGTTTAACTTTGATAATATCTCAGAGATGAGTTATTAAAAAAAGAACCCGTCTGTTACTCAGGGGGAAAGCTATCCACAGAGACCAAAATCGCGACCTTCTTTTTAATGCTGAAAACTTGAATATTTCGACATGGCAGCCTCAAGTGGCCGTTTGGGCGCTTCTGGCTTCAGTCTTTAGCCCCGGAGGTCGATCAGTTCCCACACACTGCAGTGCATGAAAAACAGCTTTTTATTATTACTTCAGATCATCTGAGTCACTGAGCTGAACTTCTTGACCATGTTTATAGTGTTGCTTCTTTTTGAAGGATTTTTAATTAAATTATATGATAAATTTTGTGTGTATTAACCAACTGTTCAGCAAGTCTGTGCTCTAGTTTTAAGTAAAATTCAAATATTCTATTTATCTTTGTCTTGCTAACATTAATAACTCAGCACTCCAGCCTCTTATCTAAATATAACCAAGATGATAGTGGCCAAAATGGAAGCTTCACGATGGGACTTGACAAACCCTTGGGTGATGTCATGGTGGCAAAGTCTACCTTTTATATCAGTCTTTGTCTTATTTCATCTGAAATGGCTGAGCTTGATTAGTGCCCAAAAGCAGACACATGACTGAGATTTTAGAGAAGGTAATTCATTAGAAATATGATAAAAGTTGGCTCTTGTCAGTAAGAGCATGGAAGTGTTTATTAAATAAGGATTACGCTAGCTGAGCTTCACTCACCTGTGACACGGAGCAGAAGTGTAATGCCTCAAATGGTCTTTTAAAAGCTCTACTTCCTGCCCTCACAGGTAGAAGAGGTAACATTAACTTTGGAGCCAGAGCCGTGCTCTTTGACACCATCCCCGCTGAGGGAGGACGCCCCTTCGACCAGAGGTTCAAGCCCAGGACTACCAGCACAGACCGCCGAACCCGTCGCAGAGAGAATACCGTTTGACGTCACGCCCTGCATCGTCCAGTCGTTGGAAGAGAAAGATGAAGAGGCGGACGAGGGCTCCATTGTTGTTGTTGCAACCAACTGAGTGGAGTGGTCACAAACAAACTGGAAATGAATACTCCAATAATCAGTCAAGCTATTATCCCAACCCCTCCCTCTCCCAAATATTTACCTACTTTGAGGCCGAGGAAATGCAACTTTTTTTAGATGGAAATGTTGGATGTAATGTACACTAAGGCCAAGGATACACCCCTGAACACCAGTTTAGTACGGGAAATCTGGAATATCACGTATACGACACTAATCAAATCAAATTTGAGGCAGATAAGAGACTTGAATTCAGTGACTGCTGAAACAAGCTGTGTGAGAATAAAGATGGATTAAATGAGAGCTTGGACTGACTGGAGCAAAGAACCAGGACTGAAAGCCGAACTGTGGACAAATGAAAGATGAGGGCGAAGAAGAAGAAAGGAAAGGACCGATTTATAAATTCAGCGCAATACAACAAACATGGGCACAATCAGGGTTTGCAAATGATTCACAGAAGTTGTTTCAAGTTGCTTTTAGCATCAAAAGTAGGTTTTTGTATCCAGCAGAGGGCCAGAGATGGTCAGTTGGAGTTGCTCATGAATGCGTTTGGGTTTGACTGGCAGCAGGCCTGACATGGAGCTGCGATGGATGAGGTAGAGCCAGCGTGATCTCAAACTCTGAGCTACCTGAGGCATGCCCTGGGAGTTATTTGCAAACACATGCTCTGACACAACCAAAAGAAAGTGCATGCTTTTTAACGGTGAACTAGCCCTAACAGTATAACACAGTATACAAAGTAATAATATATCAAATTGCTTTTATAATAAAAGGGAAAAAAATCCAATAAACTGATATGTATTTGTATGAATGTAAGACTGTATGTATGTTTGTATGAATGTAGCTTTGTTTGTGTGTAAAATATATATCTATATTCTGGGAACACATTCCTCTCTGTGCTGGTCTGTGCTAGTGATGCCTTCACTGACATAACGTGTTACCTCTTGGCCTTAAAAAGCACATTTCTGAACAGGGAAAATGGTCGAGGTTTGTAAGGTAAAGCAGACATCAAAGAAAACCAAGCCATTTATTAGCTGCTGACACAGCATGACAGACAAGTAACCTTCAAACAGGAAACAACTAATGCAGACATGAACACAGAACGAGACAGAACTAACACCAACTAGCACGAGCACAGTAACCACCTAATTAGGAATCCACGCAATAAAATAAAGGTTGATATGCTAGATGACAATAAAAACTCACCATTGGAATAATTAGGAAAAATCAGGAAGACAAAACTCTATATGATAAAACACAAACAGAAACTCATTCAGAGGGAATCCTAAACACAACTCCTGAGACGCTCCTGGGAACACAACCAGAGTTTCCTTTATCACAGGAAAGTAGAGGGCGGACCCTCCCCTAGGGAAAAAACACCTTTTTCTAAGTGTTTCTATAACTTCTATTTTATGGCATCTGTCATTTAGAGTTCAAGCATCAAATGAGCAGCAGTGCAGTCACATTCAACTACCACATCCAGTTTGACTCCTAAAGTCTGCTGTAGTTATCACATGGAAACTGGTGCCATCGGAATCCCAGTATACTGATATCCCAGACCCCTTTATTGATTCCCGAAAAAAAGCCTAAATTAGTGTGACGTCTCAGCCACCGCAGAGGGATTGTTTAGCAGGTGATCCATTAGGGAGTGATGATAATTTACAACAAAGAAAACAGCTTTACATGTTTCCCTCTGGAAGCAACACGACAATTCACGTAGAGGCAGGCTGGGAAGGGGAGCTGGGATGTTCTCATATAAGAGCTGCCTTATTACAAATACGTCCACTGTGTATAAATCTGTGTATAACAGCATTTACTGCAAGATCCTGACTAATCTTTATATTAATGAAATTCCTGCTCCTGTTCCACGTGCATTAAATGCAGCATTACTCTTGGTTTTTCCCTGCAGGCCATGTGATATTGCAGCTACTTAAAGTCAGAGGAAAGAATCTGACTCACAGCTTCCTGTGGGCAACAAACAAACTTTTCCTGCAAAACCCCCAATTACAATGACAGCTACACAACATATGCCAAAACTCAACAACAATATTCTAACACACTTCAGCTCTGTCTGCATCACATTAATAACTGTATTTTGACAGACTGTCCCAGAACTTATGTAACAGATCCAATATTAGAGAGGTATAAAAATAAAGCAAAATGCATAAATGTAATTTTTGCTGAATAAAGATGCTTACTGTAAAAAATAACCTTCACTACTTGTAACCCATCTGTGGCCTGTGTACATCTTCAAACCACTGCAGTGCAGTATTAAAGGTACTGTGCTGCAGTGGTTTGAATCATATTTATCTAATAGACTCCAATTTGTTCATGTAAATGGGGAGTCGTCTTCACACACTAAGGTTAATTATGGAGTTCCACAGGGTTCTGTGCTAGGTCCAATTTTATTTACATTGTACATGCTTCCCTTAGGCAGTATTATTAGAAAGCATTGCATAAATTTTCATTGTTATGCAGATCATACCCAGCTTTATCTGTGAAGCCAGATGACACACATCAGTTAGTTAAACTGCAGGAATGTCTTAAAGACATTAAAGCCTGGATGACCTCTAATTTCCTGCTTCTAAGTGAAGTTCTTGTACTCGGCCCCACAAATCTTAAAAACATGGTGTCAAACCAGATACTTCCTCTGGATGGCATTACTTTGGCCTCCAGTAACACTGTGAGAAATCTTGGAGTCATTTTTGACCAGGATATGTCCTTCAATGCACATATTAAACAAAGGACTACTTTTTATCATTCATGCAATATTTATAAAATTAGAAACATCCTTTCTCAGATTGATGCTGAAAAGTTAATCAATGCATTTATTACATCTAGGCTGGACTACTGTAATTCATTATTATCAGGCTGTCCTAAAAACTCCCTGAAAAGCCTTCAGCTGATCCAAAATGCTGCAGCTAGAATCCTGACAGGGACTAGAAAGAGAGAGCAGATTTCTCCCATATTGGCTTCTCTTCATTGGCTCCCTGTTAAATCTAGAATAGAATTTAAAATCCTTCTCCTAACATACAAGGTCTTGAATAATCAGGCCCCATCTTATCTCAAAGACCTCATAGTACCGTATCACCCCAATAGAGCACTTCGTTCTCAGACTGCTGGCTTACTTGTGGTTCCTAGGATACTTAAAAGTAGAATGGGAGGCAGAACCTTCAGCTTTCAGGCCCCTCTTCTGTGGAACCAGCTCCCAGCTTGGATTCAGGAGACAGACACCCTCTCTATTTTTAAGATTAGGCTTAAAACTTTCCTTTATGATCAAGCTTATAGTTAGGGCTGGATCAGATGACCCTGAACCACCCCTTAGTTATGCTGCTATAGGCCTAGGCTGCTGAGGGGGGTCCCATAATGCACTGTTTCTTCTCATTCACCTTTATTTACTTGTTTATACTTCACTCTGTATTTAATCATTATTATTAATCTCTGTCTCTCTTCCACAGCATGTCTTTTGTCCTGTCTCTCTCCACTCAGCCCCAACCGGTCACAGCAGATGACTGCCCCTCCCTGAGCCTGGTTCTGCTGGAGGTTTCTTCCTGTTAAAAGGGAGTTTTTATTTCCCACTTTTGCCAAGTGCTTGCTCATAGGGGGTTGTTTTGACTGTTGGGTTTATTCTGTAATTATTGTAGGGTCTTTACCTACAATATAAAGCACCATGAGGCAACTGTTTGTTGTGATTTGGGGCTATATAAATAAAATTGAATTGAATCTTGTTAGGCTACTACTCTTCCGCTTCCTTTGACATGACACATTAAAATACTATTATCAAGGAACTGATATGCAGGGTACAGCTCTAAACCCGTTTGCCCAGTGCTCACACCACTGACCAGTAATAACATGTTCATTCTAACATATTTCTAACATCTCCTACTATCTCTTATCTGCAGCTATCACAGCCACATCACTCACAACAAAAGACAATAGTGCAAAAATTATTTTTTTGACTCATTTAAATACTCTCCACTTATAAATACATATGCACTAAGCTCAGCTGCCAAAATATTTGTGTCCATGCATTTAGTGTCAAATTTGTTACTGCGACCTTTTTAGTAAGTATAGACAGCAGCTTTTAAAGAGGGTTTGAAGTGATGCAGACCATTAGTTTATCTGGTCCTAAACTGGGGAGATAGCAGCAAGATCACAGTGCAAAACACAATAGACATCAGTGACAACAGACAGGGATTAATCAGACACAGCTTAAATAGGGAGGTGGGTTACAAAGCAGCTTGCAAATGCAGCAGCAACTGTATGCAGGCTAAGGAAACTTAAACAGGGTCTCTCTATGTGAGCTTTCCAATTTGGCTACATTTAAATCAACTGCTAATCTACCAGCATCAGTTTCCTGCCTAAAGTATTCTCCCTTTGACATTTATGACACATATATATATATATATTGAGGCGACTGTTTGTTGTGATTTGGCACCATATAAATAAAAGTGAATTGAATTGAATTGAATTGAATATATATATATATATATATAAATATGTATATATATATATATATATATATATATATATATATATATATATATATATATATATATATATATATATATATATATATTATACAGGAAAGGGAAAGCTGATACTGAACTGATGTGGCTTGAATATCCTGCTGCAGTGTGGGGTTTCATCACTGACCTGTGGTAGTGTTCTTATAGCTGTCAGTTCCATAAAAACACTTCAACTGATCACCATCAACAGCCTCCTCCATGTGAGGGCTTCATTATTGCTGGGAGGCAGGAGAGTGCCCTTGTGTTATCCCTTTGAAGTTTTTGGAAGGTTTTCTGAGGGTTTACTTTCACCAAATCACCTCATGATTAATCTATTTGTAAAGTTACTGCAGAAACATGACCATCCCAGTTGGTAGAGAAATGCTGACTAGTAGAAGAAACCTGTTAAACAACTTGCCTAAATGACTTTATATGAATGTGTTAAATGGAGTATGTGGCTGACAGAAGAAAGACAGTAAATGAACAGAAGTGAAACAAAATCCATTGTGTCTTTGTGTGTCCTTAAAAGTATATTTTGTAATCACACAAACTTTCACCACCAGGAGGCAGCCTTTTTGTGTGTTGAAATGCTGCCATTACAATAAATAAAAATAGGGTTTTAATAACCTGCCTGGTTATTAAAACGACCAAGGTCACGCTCTGCACTATGTTATGGTACAAAAGTGAGGCCTGGCTCTAGTTCAGCTTCAACACAGTGCACTTCCTGTGGACCTCATTTACCCAGTTGGCTCTCACTGCGGTATTGTATCACTTCCTGTTCCTGTTTCAGAGCACAGTGGTGTTTTGGTGTCTGTTAGCTGGTTAATTTGTATACGTCGATTTATCTGGATAATTGCATATTTCACTGTAATCTTCACCTGCTTTATATAGAGCACACTCTTTGCTTAAATACCAGTATTCTCATTATTCACTTTATTCGTTTTTTTTAGAAATTCGCTAGCTTAGCGCAGCTAGTAGCTTAGCTCTTAGCGGACTCACTAGCAGCATGGCTTCCTCTCCTGTCCCTCCTGCACTTTCCTGCTCTGAGTGTCACATGTTTAGTTACTCCTCGGCCTCCTTTAGCAGTAATGGTACTTGTAATAAATGTAGTCTGTTTGTAGCTCTGGAGGCCAGGCTTCACAGTAATGCAGCGTCTGCAGAGAAAGCAGCAGAGTCCATATGGAGTTTTTACTACGATAGCACAGATAGCAGCGAGTGTGTTGGTGTGGATGATGAAAAATGTGCAAACACTCCTCAATCAGGAAAAAACACCAACATCAAAGTCCACCTGAGAAGCGCACACAGGGCAGCTACACAAACCGCTCTGATCCTACGAGCTAACCTGGCGCACCTCCGGAGAAATGTGACTACTTGTCAGGTCCACACAGCCCGCAACATTGTGATTAACCTGTTTAGTCCTTGTGTGTTTCCGGCTACTTTATCAGTCAGATAATAACAATCAGGAATAATAATCAAAGGATCAACATAAGGACTCACGAATGTCAGCAGATTCCTGGAGGGAGACTGCTGAAACTATAGGGATGGATGTGAGGGAATGAAGAAAGTGAACAAACAGGGACAAATATGTTTGCAACCAAAAAAACTGAGCACAAAGAGGGAGGACCAAAAAACACCAGCACACAACCACAAGGTAATTAACACACAATCCAGCTACACAAGCATAAATGCGGACATGAGGTCGGACACTTCCGTAGGTTGTGTACAGAGGACGCAAAGACCCTGAAGTCTAATTAGAGCATCTAACCAAGCTAGCTCCAAAACAGAAGCAGCTTCAGGTGCGAGAACATCAGGATGCAGCTGGATTTGACCTTTGACTCCTTCAAAGAGTTTGTTTGTGTCAAACACCACATGTAGGTGTTGTTAATCTGCTGCACTGATGCTGAACTTTATTGGAGTTTATTGTAGAATTTATTGAGTTTTGGAGTTCATATTTTTCTTTGTTTCTCCCTGTTGGTGTTCATGTGTGTCCTTAATGTTACACACATTTAGCATGTAGTGCTGCTGTCTGTGAACAGCTGGTTGTTGAATAGATTTCTTTAAAGGGTTTCTTTAAAGGGTACCTGCTTAAGTAAAACTAATACTGAAACTAACTAAAACTAAGCATAAAACCAAAAATAAAAACTAATAAAAATGAGCAAAAACAACTCACTAATTAAAACTAAACTATA